>BQNB010032006.1:0-51549 GCA_026074375.1 Tanacetum coccineum
AAACAAAACAGAAGCATAGCGGTTGTTTAGAAGGAACGTACCCGTCACAACGTTAGAGTCTGGGTTAGTCCCCGCACGTCCCACCGCATATACTTTTGCTGGAGCAGTATCCTTCCCATCTTGATTACCACGGTTGCCTTTGTTGTTCTTCATCCTTGGACATTCCTTCCTGAAGTGTCCATGAACTCCGCACTCAAAACAAGTAGGTCTCTGACCCGATTCGGTGCCCTTCTGGTTGTTAATGTTGTTGGCATTTCCCGCACCCCTACAGTCACGGGCGATGTAACCATATTTGTTGCATTTATAGCACTTTGGAGCACACGGACCGTCATGGTGGTAATTGCACTTTGAGCATAGGGGTCTAGGTATGTTGGACCTTTTAAGGTGATAGAAAGAGTTGGAGAAGTGGCTTACAAGCTTGAACTTCCAGAAGAGTTGAGCAGAGTTCATAATACGTTTCATGTATCTAATCTGAAAAAGTGTCATGCCGACGAACCATTAGCCGTTCCGTTGGATGGACTTAATTTGGACGACAAACTCCATTTTGTTGAGGAACCATTAGAAATAGTGGGCCGTGAAGTTAAACGGTTGAAGCAAAGTCGGATCCCATTAGTCAAAGTTCGATGGAACTCCAAGAGAGGTCCCGAGTTCACGTGGGAACGTGAAGACCAATTCAAGAAGAAATATCCACACCTCTTCACCAAGACCACACCGTCGTCAAGTGCTGCATCGTGAGCCTTGAGGACAAGGCTCGTTTAACAGGGGAAGTCTATAACACCCTGTGTTTTCAAGTCATTGACGACGTCAACAAATCCGCAATGTACCTTTTGTATTGTACATGTTTGCTTGAAATTGTAAACGTTAGGTTAAATCGCGTACGCCAAAAATTAGCGTTCAATGTAAACGGGCATCAAACAATTAAATGTTTACATCAAGCAAGGGTTATATAATTATTTTGAGGATAATTATTAACTTTGTTCATTTTATTTTTATCGGATACGTAAAGTGTATACGTTTCGCGATAAATTGCGTTTAGGCACTCCCGGAACCACCAAAACTTTTCTACGCTTCAACAAATACCCACATTTATACCCAATACTCAAAAACTACAAAAATATATCATGTATATCATATCTATGCCGAATTTATGGCAAAGATATAAAGAAAATCTTCCATTTTGGTCAATGTGCACCATAACTCATTAATACTAGCCATGCCTTCTCATTAAACCACACCATACCTAGTCATTTCTTGTCCCTTTGACTTAGACCATGCCCAAGACCATCCCTACACCATACCTTGTCCCTTGACTAAGTTCTTGCACCTTATATACATGTATCTAGTGATGAGAGATCACATACATGCTTATACACTTGGTAAAAATCACAAATCATCTCCCTTTTCTCTCTACTAGCTCACGGCAAGGATCAAAGACCAAACCAAATCCATATCTATTTTTCTACAACCCATACACTCCTATACACATACATCCTAAGGCATTCTAAGGTATTTCCAAGTATTGGCTAAGCATTTTCAAGTGTTAATCAAGAAAAGGAAGCTAGGGTTTTTATTAAGAAAATAAGGGTTTCCTTAAGTGCAAGCTTGGGTTTTAAGGCTAAACACGGGTGTAGCATTCATTTCTCATCTCATACATCATCCCTAAGGTCTTCTAAATTCCTTTATACTTTTTATTATCATTATTTTATGTGTTATATGTTATATATGGCTAAATCACCACTAAGGACTTTTAAATATGTAAAAAGAGTTAACACTTATGTTTATGAATTTACACACTTATTCTTATGTCCTATGGATATATATATCATGAAATAATGGATCTATAAGTATGATAACATGTTGTATAAGTATAAACATGTTTAGTTATAAATTAGGGTTTATAAAAGTTAATAAAACAAACTTTTTATAAATCAATACACTTGGATAATAAAAAGGTTTTTATTTCGTGTTTCATACAGAAGGTAGAGCATAAAATACTAATAATACATCTCATGACGATTCCAAAATGATAAGAAACTCGAAAAACCGATTTATAACGAAAAAGATACGTTAATTACGATTTTACGACGAGAAATACTTTTATAAAACTATTTTTATAAAAAGCACTATTCATTACAGCAACTCATATTTTTAAAACATCAAAAATATGATATAACTTTTAATTACGAGATCGTACTCGAAAGAATCGTTAAAAACGGAGCTATAACGAATAAAATACGACATTTACGGGTTTTACGACAACAAAAACGATTTTAATAAAAGTCATATCTGGTGTGAACAGTAAAAGTTACTGTTCACCAGAGGGTCAAAATATGGAAAATGTCAAATTATGATAACTCGTCCTAATACGAAAAGATGGGCATAAGAAACGTTAAAATCGGGCTTAAAACGCAAAAGTTATGCTAGTTTTACTAAAACACAAAAGTTATGCTAGTTTTACTAAAACGGTAATTATAAACGTTTTAACTTATTAAACACAATTTTACCAAAACCATTAGTTGGTGATTGAGCTATATAGAACATTATGTGGTTATCAAAGTACTATATTACTAGGGAGTTTCATAATGAGGCCTCTTCGGATGGCGTATCGACGAGTTGTTGGATTTACGATTTAAAGTGTCCTAACTCCTCGAACGTCATGTCATGACCTCTTTAATTATGATAGCCCGAACGATAGTACGATGTAACAACTATAAGATTATATTCAAGTACTTGGTACTTATCCGACCTATGATAATTTAGGTTGCATACGATCTTTTACGTGACGCATTATCTGCGATATTTGGATTATCAGAACTCAAGGTGAGTTCATAGCCCCACATTTTTACGATTTCAATGATTTATAACTATGGGGTGGAAACATGCTTTGTTTTACAAATTGGACGCAAGTATTGATTACATGTTTGCCTAAGTAGCGATAACCCAATTAAGCCCACTATCATGAACTGTCAATTGCATAGATGTAGTTGGGAATTACATTATGTGAGCGCGAATGTTATTTAATAGATCTATTCGGGAAACGACCTCCCCGTTCGGGTGACTTGCTATCACCGAGAACGAACGATATAGCATGTCGAATTTTGGGATGTTTTTCGGGTTAAAACATCATTGCGGGCTGAGTAGCAATATTATGCGAACAAGACTGTCGAGCTTCAGTGTCATGAGCTTAGTGTAAATGTAATCTAGTCTTGCGATCCTACATATTATGATTTATCAAACCTATGAATTCACCAACATTTTTGTTGACGTTTTAAGCAATGTTTTCAGGAGATCAATAGGCATGGGATGCCAGGGATGCATTGGGTTACATTTTGGATTGCACGCTTAAAGATTTAGGTGCATCATGTTTTGGGAAATGCAATGTCAACTTTTGTAATATTCAACAATGAACAAGTAAAGCTATATGCTTTTGTATTAAGTCTTTCAATTAAATCCAATGTATCATTTTAAATGACTTTTTGTGTCGTTCTTATATATCTTGTGCTATTGATCTTGAAGTAACATGCCCCGGACCCTTATTCCGCTGCTACCCAATTTGGGGGTGTTACAATTTTCTTAGGGGGTGTTGCAACATATTTGTTCGCTTGACTTTTGGGTTTTCTAGTAATAATAGTCACTACTTTAGGCTTCTTAGTTCTAGCATTCACGTCATTTAACAATTTAGAAACACAAGCATCATAATTCGAATTAAACACACATTTTCCACAAGTAGCACAAACGACATTAACATTTGAAGTTCTGGATTTTAAACTATCATTAAACGCAGTTACAAACTTTGTTTTATTAGAAATACTATAAATCCTATGGTGGTCTTCTACTTCAGTCTTCTTAAACTTCACTTGACTATTTTTTGGCACGACCTTATCTTTCATTTGAGTGCTCCTAAGTTGTGGTCTGCTAACATATGTTTTGTAAATTACTCCTGTAGAGGTAGACTCGCAAGGATTAGTATTCCTAGAAGTCTGAGGCAACTGTGGTGCTTTCGTTTATGTTATCCTAGTGTCAACGCATGCCTGGTTTAATCACATTTATGTTTCTTACAGCTTGTCTTGCTGTCTGAGGTAAAATATATGTAGTGACTGGTTTTGATAAACCCTCTGACACATTAGTTTTAGGAACCAACTTTGTGTTCGAAAAACTTTTCTTCTCAAGTAGAGGTCTTAAAAAGTAGTGGTGTGTCTAA
The DNA here is from genome assembly GCA_026074375.1 of Tanacetum coccineum. Classification (NCBI taxonomy): domain Eukaryota; kingdom Viridiplantae; phylum Streptophyta; class Magnoliopsida; order Asterales; family Asteraceae; genus Tanacetum; species Tanacetum coccineum. Next base: position 4,202 of record BQNB010032006.1, read on the forward strand.
ACAATGGTTATGGGAATCCTGTTGAGCAAATGTATATGAATAACAAATGGTTTATCAAACTTAGTTTCAACAGACTTCCCTTTGCATTTGTCAGTGAGTTTCTTTAACTCACTTATGGCAATGTTCTTGTCTTGCAATTGAGCTTTCAAATCTTGTATTTCAAAATATTATTCACGTTCTTTTAGAAATACATTTGACGCTTTTTCTTTGCAAACTGTGTCATTTTTCATTTGTTCTTGACATTGTTGTAAAGCAAGTTCAAGAGAAATCGAGTGTTTTTCTAATTTAGCAAAACTTCGTGAAAGCTCATTATAAACTTCTTTACTAACAGTTTCAGTTTGTTTAGAAAGCTTTTGTGCAAGACATTCACATTCTTTCACTTTATGAAGATATAAGCATTGCAATTCAGTGTGAGCATCTAAATCAGATAAAGAATGCAAATAAGAACACATAACATCTTGTGAAACACACTCTTGCAGAAGTAGATCATACATGTTTGAAAAATCTGCTTTATCAGATTCAAGTTCGTCAATTTCTTTTTCAAGGGATTCAACGTACTTTAAATCAGCATGCATTTCTTGCTTAAGTTCATGAACAAATTTGAAACTATCATTTTGTGTCTTTAGGGCAAGAGGCATCAAACATTTTTTAATTAGGATTTCCATATCATGAGCAGTTGGTGCACGAAAATAATCATGAGAATGTTTTTCCCAAGCTTGATCAAAAAGTTCTCTAAAATGATTTATGTTATTTGTCATTACATTATAAGCTTGTCTACGTTTACTGATTGATTTTGAAGTAGGTAAGAAACCGATGTTTTTGAAAAAAATTTGTTTAGATTTAACAAAATATTTTCTCCACATTTTCTTTTGTACTTCCTTTGCATGTGCCAACTGATCATGATATTCTTGTGACGCTGGTTTAAAAATCTCATAAAGACTATTTTGCTTTGTGTAATCATAAGGTTTCACTAAGAATTTATTCAATTTAGATCTACTCTCTTTTTCAAAAGTCAATGTCTCTTCCCTATCAGGGACGAATCTGTTTGCAGGATCAGATGTGTCATATGGAATCTCATACAAACATGGTTTTTCATATTGAGCTTTCTTGAGGTACATGAGATTTACAAAATTTGGTCTACCATTGAATGTTGAGCCTTTAGGAGCTAACATATGAATGGTTTGAATTGATTGATTCCTTTTATAAACAATTTCATTCAAAAGTTTTAATCATTTTTCCATTGAAATTAGTTTGTCAATGTCTTTTGCTTCCTTAAGTTTCAAATCCGTTATTACCTTGGTTTTTTCTTTGACAAGACCTTTCATAATGTGACTTTGTTAAAAAACTCTATTTGACTAACTCATCATGTTTCTCTTTGACAACTAAAATTTCATAGGCTTTAAGTTTTTAACCTTCTTTTATGTCAATTTCTTTTTGAGTTAATAGTCCTAGAGTTTCATTTAACTTACGTTTAAGTTTGTCATAATCAATTGTACAATCAATTAAGGTCTTGTATGTCTCAAGCTCAGTCTGTTTACTTTGAAGTGTAATTAGGCAACTATCCCGAGTAGTATTAGACTCCTCAAGATTGGATTTGCACTCCTTTAATTCTTGAGTCAATGATGCGTTTGCTTTCTTTAATTGCTTCAAAATCTTTTTGTTCTCTCCAGTATCAAGTGTTAAATTTGCAATTAAATTAGCAAGCGCAACACGCTCAACATCACATTCTACATCATTTTGGTCAGTCTGAATATCATGATCACACATATCCGGTGAAGTAGGAATGACATTGGTGTCAATCTTTTCCACTACACATGTGTTACTAATGGATTCAGGTTGTTCAGAATGCTGTCACTCATTGGTAAACACATTATAGTCAGCATCGTATTGTACCTGTTCCAATGGCTCAGTATTAGTTCCTAAGTTTACAGTAGGAACCTCCTGAATCTTTTCCATATATTAGTAATGTGCTTCCAATTCTTGTTCATCGATCTCTTCATCTATGTCCGCTAGCCAATCAGCTTGCTCTGCTTGTAATGGAACACCTTTCTCAGCTTGTTTGTACAGCAACATCTTTTCCTTGTGATATGTGTAGTCTTTTGCCCTTTTTGGTTTCCTGTATTCCTTAGCAAAATGACCAAATTCCTTGCAATTAAAACTATGTATCCCAGTCTGCTGCACTACCTAACTGCCTACAGTATCCCTAGCCCCAGCAACAGTCACTGTCCTCTGATTCCAAAACTGCTCAGTCTGATTATCATTCTTGTACCTTGGAGAAGTATCCACATTCTTTTTTTTGGAGTTTAAAGAAGTTTTGAGGTTGTTGTTGGTAGGTTTGTAGATCTTTTTGAAGTACTTTGCAATGAGTGCCAAGTTTTTATGCATATCCTTATCTCTCTAAGCTTGTTCTGGATCACTGTCTTCTTCAGAAGTTGGCTCAGATGGAGATGTGATTGGTTTGGCTATCTCTTTGCCTTTGTATTTGGTAGATGCATGAAATCTGGTGGAAGATGATTGTTTTGATGGTGGTGCATATGATTTGTGAGATTTGGGTGCTTGATAATAAGGATCTGGATATTGTTAAGCAGCAGCAACAAGTGCTAATGGGTTTGCATTCGTGGCTATTCTCTCAACACTGATTTTATTAACTTCCTTTTGATAATGTTTCAGAATGTCAAAGAGTTTGTGATATGACAGTGTATCCAAGTCATGATGTTGCTTGACAATTGTCACAAATCTTGACCATTCTAGTTGAAGTTGTTGAAGAAACTGAACATTGACTTGCATCATAGCAATTGTCAAGTTTTTTCTTATCATTTCATTCATCATCTTGTAAAATCTAGAGTAGTATGACTCCATGGACTCTCCATCATGAGAAGTGAATTTGCCAAACTCCCAAAACAAATTAGTCTTGACATCTTGAATGTTAAGAGATTCACCCTGTTGTAGCCTTTCAATAGCTATCCACATGTCATGAGATATTTTGCAAGCATCAACGGTTGAGTAGATTTCATCCCCAATTCCAGTCAATAGCAAATGAATTGCTTCCTTCTCTGATTGATAATGTTCTTTGTTTTTAGCAGACATATTCAAGATTGTCTTAACTGCTATTCGTTCTGGAACTTTTGGAGAGTTGACTGTTGCAGGTACAACTGGAATTGTAATAGTAGAAGGTGTGTAAGCACCTTCAAGAATTCATTTCCTCAGGGCATCACCATTCGGTCTTGTATCAATGTATCTTAAGAAACGTGATTGCCACTGTGCATATCTTCCCGTTGCAAGCATTGGTAGATGATACCTTGAACCAGCTTCCATGATGTTGTTATGCATTTGACTGTCGGTTGTAGAAGTTGTAATTAGAGTAGTCATGATGAATGATTGTGGAATTATGAAGTGAAAATAATTTTGTAGGATCTTAAGTAGGTAAAGTGATTGTTGTTGTGGATTGTTGTTGTTTGAGTTCACGGGATTTTACAGTTCTTTGATTTAAACCGTGAAAAGAATTGAGTCTTTCGCGGGATTTTACAAAACCAAGAAGAAACCGTGAAACAAGGATTTGTTAATGTTTTGGTTTGTTAAAGTAGAATTAATTTTCTTTTAATTCCAAGTCTAAAATTGGTCCTGTACCGAATTTGAGATTACCAAAAATAGGTATCGAAATTGGTAAAGTGCTGTCAAATTTGAGACAAACCGCTGCCAGTTATATAAACAAACCGCTAAAAGTTTCTATCAAACCGCTCGCTGCCAAGGTAAGGATCAAACTGCTGCCTAAAATAAGCAAACCGATGTCTTGTTAATTTTAACTAAACTGTTGGCAAAGTACAAAGGACAAACCTCTGGAAAATTTCAAAGAACAAACCGCTGCCAGTGACTAAGCACTAAACCGCTGTGAACTTTAAAATCACTAAGCCGTTGCCAATTTGCAAAGCAATAAACCGCTGCGATACAATTAAACAAACCGCTGGTTCTTTTTAAAACACTAAACCGCTGCTAAACATTTTTCAAACCGCTGTTGACTAGTCAAATGGACAGAGTAATGTTTAGAGAAGCCATGAAAAAGTATAAATCGTTGCTACACCTGTTAGTAAACCGTTGTCTAGAGGTTTGTGTTAAACCGCTGCTAAAGCAAATAGCAAACCGCTGCTAAACGTAGCCAAACCGCTACTTGTACTTGCTTGTACTAGGTTTTTGTTCTCTTGCTAGAATTCGACTATCAAACAAAAACTAGTACACTTCGAATGCCAAACCACTACAAGGAGCACTTAAACAAAAAATAAGCTACGAAATCATCTAATAAGCAACAAATAAGTGGTTTGAAGGTAGAATAAGCTACAAATAAGCACTTAGGTCAAGAAAGTGCAAGTAGATGATCTAAATAAACATTAACAAAGCTTAAAAAATGGATTTAAAGAGCAACTATCCATGGTTTGAAAACTTAAACAAGAACCATCATTTGTTGATCCATAAAACGGTTTGTAGATGTTTGTAGTAGCATAAATGAATCACAAAACATTGGGAGTAAAGAAAGTACAAAGCTTTATCCTACACTAGCTTAATTACCAAGTAAGCCATGAGCCAAAAAGCTCAAAATAAGCTCGAAGTAAGCTAGAAAAACCATGAACAAATCACCTATCTACCACATGTAGGGACCAATAATCACTTCACCATCATAACTAGTACACGAATTAAGTGAAAGAAAAGAGAAGGAAGATGCGAAGAAAAGGAAGAACTTTAGAGAGAAGTTAGAGAGAAAAGTAGAGAGAAAATGAGATGGTGGACTGAACAAAGTGTGTCTTACAAACAAATGAACAACCAATCCTTCTTCATTGTGAAGAAGGGGTATTTATACTACCTAGAAAGTACTTGGATGCCTAGGATAGTAACATGGGTCAGGCTCCGAATTACTTGGACTTTAGCCTATAACACGTGACTAATTAGCTTACATAAACAAGCCAGCCTATTACAACATATAATTAAGTAAAGACCAAGCTTCCATGATTCGTAGCCAAGCTTCCTTGTTCGACTTAATATTTAGAGGCTAACAAGGGATTACCACCTTAGGTATGAAAAGAGTAGCCTGGAGGCTGATCGTAGGTCATACTAGCATTAGGTTGGGAGTAAGGATTAACATAAATATGCATATGACCACTAGATGGGGGTTGTAGGTTATTAGGTATGAAGGGTGGAGCATTATGTGAGAAATACATACCATTAGGAGGTAGATTCCCTCTTGAATTAGTCGAAGGTTGATTGCCTCCATTCCCAGAGTTTAAAATCGACTGTAAAGGTTGGTCGTTCTTATTTCTTCCCAAGTGGGCTGCGAGTAGTGGATGAGGGTTTCCTCCATGACTTCCACCATCTTATACTCTTTGTTCCGATGTCCTCCTGCCATTGGATTCCCTTTCAACTATACTCTCATCCTTGTTCGGAGCATCTTTAAATTCTACAACCATTCCTCTATGTCTTTGAACGTGGGGGGACCCCGTTTAGAGAACAGGAGTAGTTTCCCTTGCATGTACCGACCTCAGCTCCATCTCTCTCTCCTCATCATAATCCTCATTGTAGTAGTTCGATTCAGTGTGAAGGTCTTCATTACGAACTTGTCTTCTATGATCCCTTATGAGGGATTTGAGAACCTCATAGTTGACTTCCATGAAGGCTTGGCAGATCACCGAATCAGGGTTAGCCGAAGTGGATGCACGATTGGTGAGTGGCGTATTTTCAGGAGATCTGACAATAAAAGTGGAGGCGATTATGGGTGGTAGTTCACCCACGTTTGGACCGGGTAAAGGGGTTAGTGTCAAGAAACCAGGTGGTGGTGTGTCTTCTCTTTAGCTTTTCGTGCCGAAAAAGTAAGTTAAGTAGTTTTACGGTTATTGACTTGGTTTTAACAGGACTAATTGTAGTGGACCCACGGATGGCGCCACTGATTGTGCAATATTTGGCATGACTAAGCTTTGATGGTGATCGAAGAGTATGAGGGTGATGGTTGAACTTCCAAGCCGTAGATAACTTGTGACAAAAGAAATACAAACACTACGTTAAGTGAAGCACAGGGGTGTGACCCTGCGAATCACCTCCGGCGTGAGAGTAAGTATGTGCTTTGGATGATAATAAGTATATGTAAAGTATCAAGTAGGTGTTGAAAGCGTAATCAAACCTAAAAGACATGTCACTCTATTTATAGGTGATGAAAATAGGAATGGGCAAGACTTTTCACATTAGCCGGTGATCGTTAAGGTGTCTCATAATTTAAGGGGGATTCCAGGGTTTAGTATACCAGGTTTAGTATACCACGATCTCTATTTTGGCAAGAAAGCCTGGGTAGAGAGGAGAACGTGGGTTTTGACCTAGTCAGATGTTACCTCTGCCCTAGTTTTATCGAAGGGGGCACCATGAAGGGTGTTGGACTGGTTTGGAGATTTCTTACTATATATATATATATATATATATATATATATATATATATATATATATATATATATATATATAAAAATATATAATAAGTAGTCCCAAGATATCAATAATAAGAATTTCGTAAGGCTTTTTTAAAAGAGAAATTACTTTTGACCAAAGTAAAATCCCTAAAAATCTTCCCGGGTCGTGTTCCGACGGGGTGCGAATTTGAAAATCGAGGTAACGTTTGTGGAACAATGCTTGAATATCACAAATTGGATTTGGTTATCTATTTCTACAAATAAAAATGCAAAAGCAAGTTAAAGGACGTCAGTTGCTAAAGATACGAAGCAAATAAGGCTTAAAACACTAAAAACGATAACGGGATTCAAAACCCGTTCTTTAAAAAACCAAATTCTAAAATTTTAACCCTACAAATGAAAATTTAAATTTTAACAGTCCTAAATGATAAAAGAAAATTTTAAAAAAAAGAATTATATTTTTTTGACTTTTATTTTATTTTTTATGAATTAAAAACGGATTTAATCTAAAAAATGCATAAAAATAGTAAACTAATTTTAAAAATTCTGAAAAAATTATGGAAAGTATTTTATACTATGCTAATCCTATGAAAAATAAAACGGGGTAAACAGCTTATGGGAATAAGCTGTTAATAAGCAAAAATGGGCTGAATACTAAAATGGCTAAAAAGGGGTTATATAATTAATTTTGCAAGTAATAACCGGAAAAGACCCAAGGGCATGTTGTATTGGAGGTGTGTGTTAAATGCTTGGTAGAGGTTGTGGAGGTCATGGGTTCGAGCCTTGCTCACCCATGACTTCCCAACTTCCCAAGTATTTTTATTTTGCAAAAATTTTGAAACAGCTTTTTAGATAAGCTAAAAATAAGAACTTTTTGTGAAATGACTTTTTATAAAAACCTAAAATAAGCTAGAAGCTAAGACTTAAAGGACTAATTGTTAAGCATTTTTAGACTTGATAAGCAAAAAGAAAAAGAAAATAAGCAAAAACAATCTAAAGGCTAAACTAAATAAGCACTAAGAATAAAAAATAAGCTAACAAAATGAGCTAAATAAGCTGTCAAATGTAACATGGTTCACTTACAAGGATCTTAAACTTAAATTCTAAACTGAAAGGTATATGCTTGAATAAGCTCTAAACCCTAGGCTAAATAAGCTAACAGAACCTTAAACCTATCCTAATAAGCAAGATTAAACAAAAGATAGGCAAATCCAATAAGCCATGAGCTCAGAAAAGCAAATAAGCAACTTTGGGTCAAAACTGCTAACCAAACAGTCCAACTAGACATTTTTAAGCTTATTTTTAAGCAACTAAATGGATCCTTATGACAAATTGACTTGCAAAATCTTAAAGCTTAACCTACAACCTATCTAAAACACAAATAAAAAAGGAGTTTGAAACACATAAAAGCCATGAAAAAGGCTTATGAATAAGCTGAGTACACTATGATTTTGGTTTTTTTTCAAAGATTTTAAAAGGACAAAATGGCTTTTGCAGCCCTAAAAATAAGCTAGTAAATGATGACTAAAATGTAAAATAAGCATAAACATATAAAGCTCATACACCACTTAGCTTATGTAGTGAAATTCAAAACCTAAAACCTACTTTAACTATCTTAAAACTAAGATCAAAAAGTGGTGTTTGAGCTTTTAAAACTGAAAACTTACTTTGACAGTGTAATGCTAAAAACTACAAATGACAATGAACACTTATCCAATACTATTCTACTGCATTTTAGAATCCAAACAAAGCACTCAAAGACACTAAAGAGCAATTTAAGCAAATCCAAGCATAGAAGCCGATATAAAAGAAACAATGGGCACAGATTCAAACCATGACTTCTAAGAACTTTGAAATAGAGTTTTAAACTTTAAAATGTTTTAAAGGCTGTTATTAAGACTTAGTTTCAGCTAAACAAAATTGGTTTAAAAGCCAAAAGAGGCCTTAGCAGTTTAAACTTCAAGTTAACACTGCTAATCTAAACACTCCTTTAAAATATGAAAATGCATTTTTAACTAAAAACAGTTTATAACAAGTTTAGAACTAAATCAAATAAGTAATAACAAGACTAAATAAGCAATTTCCAAACAATAATAAGTAGTAGAATAAGCAGTAACATATTAAGCAGTTTAAAGCAAAAATAAGACAGTTTTTTATAAAAACACATTCAAATGACTTGTAAGCTAAAAACTACATCAAGAAAGCATAAATGAGAACCAATAAGCAACAATAAGCAAGATTAAGCAGAAAATAAGCAATTTAATAAGCAAACAGCAAATAAGCTTAAAAACTTGAAAATGAGAACTTACCAATGACCTTTGCTCAAAACAAGGTCCAAATGCTTAATAAGCTTATCTACTAAGCTCTAGCTTGTTTTAAACAAGCTAGTAAAAACCCTATAAGCCCTTCCATGTTAGGCTTATCTTCCACAAAAGCTTAAGACAGATTTGAGGGTGAAATCTCAGTTAAGCTTTGAAAAAAGCTTAACTAAGTCAGACAGGAGTAAATGAGTTTGTTAGCTTATGAAAATGCTTTTAGAACACAAGTTTAAGCTTAAATGCATAAGGTAAAAACAGAATTTAAAAATGACAAAATCTTAAAACTTAAAACTTGAATTTTCATTAAACTTAAAAACATTACAAGGCTTAAAAAGTAAGTTACATTAAAGTAAAAACAGGTTTACACTACTCCTAAAACTACATACGTTCAAATGTCAAAAATAAGCCCCCTTTATAAGCTGTTCACCAAGCTTGGGGTGTGTTAGTTGTGTTTCTTGTGTGAGGGCTTCAAATCCATAATCATAGCCATCCAAAAATCTTGTTCACCAAGTCAATTCATCACAGCCTTTGATTTGATGTCCTTGCCTCATCGTCCAATCAAACCTCCTAGGATTGCCAAGGTGGCCTTGTCTTCATCTGGGGGTGGGGTTTTGAAGTGGGGTTGAGTGGGTTTGTCGTGGTGCAGGGTAACACGTGAAGAGGATGGGTGAATAGTAGTGGCGGGAAAATGAATTGGGTACTGTTTGTTTATTTTTAACGGGGTTAGGGAAGAAAAGGATGTGGGGTGTAAAGGGTTATTGGATGTAGGGATAAAACATGTTAGTCCTTAAGGACTAATGATGCAAAGGGGTAAAGGGGTAAAGGGTTAAGTGGGTTAACAGAGTTAAGTGGGGTTTGGGCCAAGGTTACTTGGGCAGGTTATAATAAAATGGGTTTAATGGGTTTAGGCTTATTCAGCCATAGTATAAATATCTTAATGGGCTGACCCGACCCATTAGATGGGTGCCGGTTGGTCCATTAAGTATTTCTTCGGTTTCAGCTTCGGCTTTGACTTTTGTTGACTTTAACTTTTGGACTGGTTAACTTGACTTTTCTCGCTATTTCCATTTCCATGCTCGGTTTTGTCCTTTTTTCTGAATATCCGATACATGCACATCATATAAAGCAAAACACACAAATACAACGTATTTTTGGTATGTTTTAGGTCATTTATTCTTGCGGTCCTACATATTACGATTTATCAAACCTATGAATTCACCAACATTATTGTTGACGTTTTTAAGCAATGTTTTCAGGAGATCAATAGGCATGGGATGCCAGGGATGCATTGGGTTACATTTTGGATTGCACGCTTAAAGATTTAGGTGCATCATATTTTGGGAAATGTATTTCCAACTTTTGTAATATTCAACAATGAACAAGTAAAGCTATATGCTTTTGTATTAAGTCTTTCAATTAAATCCAATGTATCATTTTAAACGACTTTTTGTGTCGTTCTTATATATCTTGTGCTGTTGATCTTGAAGTAACACGCCCCGGACCCTTATTCCGCTGCGACCCAATTTGGGGGTGTTACACATACCATGGACTTCGAGTGGCGAATTCCCATACTAGTAACCATCGTGAAGATGATTTTACATCACTAGAAACTATTCGAAGGTTTCTAGGTGTCATTGGGAGTAGATCCCTTTCGAGCTCGAAGGGGAGGCCTTCGAGCCAAATCGAAGGGTACGTCATCAATTAGATTATGTGTATTTAATCTTATTTTATATTTATAAACCGAATCAAATAAGCAATACCAACATTCTCAAGCAGTGTACCCGATCACGTATAGTATGGACCCAGTAAGACCGGGTCGTTCGCTGGAGCGCCTGAAATTAAATTGTTTTAAATGTAAATAAATAAAACTACAACTTGTTATATCTTAGTGGGTCAAATGTAGTGTAAGTTTAACTTAAGTCATTAGTCCCTACACACATATCCTATCACTATATATCCTGACGGGAGTGGGTGATATCTAGCTATGATCCAAACATTAAGCTCCCCGACTATACAAAAAAACAAAACAACAAAACACCAAAAACAACACACACATATACACCTCTCTCTCCACCAAACAACCAAACAACACCAACACACTCACACATCCCCACATACAAAATCCACCTACAAATCCCCAATCACTCACTAAAATCACACACAACCAACAATAACACAAACACCAAAACCACATAAAATCTATACAAACCACTCAAACACCACAAAAATACTACTACAACTTTACATAACAATCACACAATCTCAAATTCACATCTATCCAATCCATTAACACTAATACAACAACTTATACAAACCCATATATATACATCCCCTCCCACTAAACCAACCAACTAAAAATTACAAAGATATATACACAACAAAAACAACCGCCACCAAACCTTTACTCACACATCTCACCACTCCAACACTCTCTACTCTACAGAATTCCAACTCACGAACAACACCCACAACACCTAACTCCCTCTCACCCATCACTCCCACCACTACACCATCCTACTCCACCACACCTCTCACTCAAAATCCACCCACTAAAAAACACCCAGACATAAGACGACAGCTCATCAAACTTCATCATCGAACTTCATATTTTCTACATCTCTATAAACAAATATCATTACATCATTCATACTTCACAGAACCCCATATCAAATTATCCTTAAAAACTCTCTTCAAAATCTCATCAATCTTTTAAGACTCTATTATACTTAAATACAACTATAAAATAATCTACTATAATGTGTAAAACCTAATTAATAGCACACTACAAATCAAAGTCACATCGCTAAACCCAATAACACACTCACTACACACTCCACAAACAATCACACATAGCTCACTACAAATCACTACTCAAACCACACACACACTCTCTCAACAATATTAATCGATTACTACCTAATTTAAATAATATCTATAATGAAAACAAAAACAACCTTCACACCCCACCAACAAACATATATCCACCACCCCAAATCACACCCCTAAATCAACACCAAATCACAAACCTAAACAACTACAGAATCATCATCATAAAAAACCATCAAACACTAACTACATCTAATACACTCCAATAAACCCAAAAACCAAACTCCACCCCCTTCACCACACCTCACCAACAAACACACCCACAACCCACTCTCCAAACAACAACCACAAACTATCTCTACACAACCTCACAACACTATAATTCCTCACCTCTCCTCACCTACATCTATAACACTCACTCCACATTCAACATCATCAACTCTTTACAAAACAAATCAACAGACTCTACACAATAAACTATCACACCCTCTATTTCTAAACAAAACAAAAACACGACTAATACCCGATATACCCACCAACACCTACAAAACAAAATATCTCAATCCCTCAAATCTCTAATAACCACTCCTCACTAACTAAACTATACTACAAACCTCACCCATACTACCCTCTCTCAATAGATCATAGATATGTATATATCCTATACATATTAACCTTATCTATCAGATAGAGCCAAAAATACGAGCACCCAATAACCTCCACACGCTCACACACTTTATCTCAGTTTGTTTTTATCGACACTCCTTATGATAAACTCGCAAATTTATATTCTTATCCTTAGTATATATATATATATCTTTGTAATAACGCTCGAGAGCGCGAGAGCGAATCACTGTTCTTTAGTGTATTTCTCAGCAACTCATCAGAACTCAACTCTCACTTCTCTCATACTTTGTAAACATAAGCGCAATCCGCCAGTTTTTTAAAATAATTGCATTAATATAGAGTGTGTCTCGATACACCTCTGTTGGGATTGTTTTTTAATTTTTAAAACCCTCTTTTTATGAATGGTCTTTGAAACCATAGCATTTTAATCGTCCTTCCAGAAAGTCTTATTTAGGATATCTTCTATCTGGCTCTCATAGTCAGTATAGCCATCTTGGCCACTTTAGATCCATCTCTTCCAAGTCATTAGCTTCAAGATCTGTTGTTTTGTAAGTCTCATCAATTTTAATTGTAGACTGGTTAGTTTTATGTAGGGGATAATTTTTGGGTTTTTGCAAAGAAGAAATAGATCCCCCCCAGAACATCATATACTATCATGTTTTGGACAGAGAGGTTAGTTTAGTGTACCCAATAAGATTTGATTGAACTGCCCAGAGTGCAGAGTTTGAGCAGAGAGTTTGAGAGTTATTAGACGGGAACAAAAAGCTACATTTTGTTGAATTTTGGGTTTTTTTTTGAGTCGTGTTACTTGATGACACTTTAACTTTAGTTTCATAAATCTTTTAAAAATGTTGTATAGGTCATCCATCCTTCAAGGTTGTCTTAAATTGTTGTATAGGTCATCCATGCTCAAGGTGTCTAAATCAGGTTTGTTCCTCCAGATCAAGGTATGAGTCTTCCATTCTGATGGGAGACTTCTTAAAAACTTCAGATTCATATCTTCTTGAGAAATAGTTTCACCCAGAATCTCTAGCTGACTGATAAGCTTTTGAAGCCTATCATAGGTTTGATCAAGTCCTTCTGAGCTTGATCCATTGAAATTCTCATACTGTTGCTTTAGAAGTGTCTTCTGAGTTTTCTTTGACTCCTTATTACCTCCAAACCTTTTCTCTATGGCTTCCATCAGAGTCTTGGCACATTTGTAGGTATTAAACTTTAGTTGATGTTCATTTGGAAGAGCCATCAATAGTGTACCTCTTGCCTTTAACTTATTCTTCCTTGCTAACTTCTCCTCTGTAGTTGTAGGAGGATATGTTTGCTCAACACCATCAACAGTTCTCTTTGGTGGAGGTGAGTCTCCATTTACTATTACTTCCCAAAGAGCATAATCTATCATTAGGAAGTATTGTTCTATCCTCATTTTCCAAAGCTCAAATTCACCTGGATTGAGCATTAGAATTTTTGCAGCAGCAACCATTAGTGAAGATACTGCCTCCATGTTCAAACAAATAGATCAGGTAAGTGTAGATTGTTTCTTCCCATTCAAAGTTTCTCAACAAGCTCTGATCCCACTTGTTGATCCCACTTGAATAAATCTTGCTTAGCGTGTAAAAGGCTTAGTTGTATTGAATAAATCCAAGACAACTATGGTAGAAACTTTGATCGAATATATCAAAGACTATGCAGAATCTAGTCTATGATACTAAGAAGAATAAGCAATAAAACAATAACAAACAAATTTAATAACAATAGTTTATCAAACTTTCAGCCTCAATATAAAACGAACACTCTTAATAGTGTTAGGGTTTACAAAACCTTGAAGCTATGAATATCAAAGATGTGTCTAACATTATGCCATAGGACCTCCTTTTATACACCAAGGAGTCCTACAAGGCTTACAATACTTTCCTAATTTATCATGATCTTTTCTATAAACAAACGTAATCTCTTAAACAAATAAGTTATACATATCTTCTTTACAAATAACTAATACTTATCTTCGTAAGTATTCTTGTTCTCCAATCAATCTTTATCTCTTCTCTGATAAGTCTTTGATCTCATCTATGTCAGCATAATCCTTTCAACAGTAGTAATCACTCAGCAGTTTTAACTGAACACAAGTAGTATTAACTACTTAGAAGTTTACTCTAGCAGTACTAACATACACTAGAAGTACTAACTTTTGTACTAGCAGTAGTAACTACTTAGTATATTTTTAGTTTTCATCTCTGAGCAATCTTAACTTCTACTAGCAGCAGTAACTTTATACTAACAGTACTAATATATACAAACAGTAGTAACTGGCAGTAGTAACTTTTATACTACCAATACTAACTACTTAGCATAATTTTCATTAGTATTACCAGCAGTACTAAGTTATGCTTGACATCACTAATATATACCTAAGCAGCAGTAACTCTAAGAACATCTTAAAGTCTTTTAATCCCAACATATGTTTTGAGAATGATATAGAAAGAGAGAAAATATAGAAAGAGTGATGAACCACGAAAGACATTGCTTTAAAGTGGGAATGGATTATTGATCTATCAAAGGCTTTTAAAAAAACAAAATTTCGTTTCCAATTAGTCTCTCAGAATATCGTTTGATGTTATTCTTTATTTTCCAACAGGATATGTGCCTATGTGAAATCAGATTCATATTTCAAACACGTATAAATTTATAAAGACGTGATCAATCCATTATATGAAAAGCCCGAAGCTTGAGACCAGCGTATAAAGTTGAAGGTTAAGATCAGACAAAAACTCTAAGAAAAAATCATGCAAAACATCTCGTATTTTAATTGTTTGCAAAAGAGTTTATCAAGACCTTGTAAATAAAGGATCACTGATCCATCCCATTTAATGCGTCCTTTAGTTTTTACCTTTAAAGTGTACCCTGATTCCTCGTCATGATTCTTTTTGTCACCTGTTTCTTCGACATGGGCCCTGTTGCTGCGCACTCTGAGACTAACACATTCCTAACCGCCCATTCCTGACTCATGACATAACGGCTCAAGAAATCATTTACCTTTTGCATATTACTTTGCAGCCAACCTGTACCCGCTGCCACACCTCCTATGACAAATTGTATGAAATATAACCTACAAACCCAATCCAAAAGTAGACAGTTTTTTCTTTAATTCCAAAAGTAAACAATTAGTACCTAAGATAATGTTTATTTGCAAGTTTTTTCATAGATAAAGTTGTGCGAGATATACCTTAAACATTTACTACATTTCTCATTCAGAAGAAATTTCACATCTTCGCAAAAGCTAGCTGAGTGACTGACTGGAAGTACATACATGCATCGGCTTACCTGTTCAAGCCGCATATTGTTCATCAACTATATCACTTCTCAGTATCTCACCAACCTTTTATTTTCATGCATAGCCTTTCTAAATCATTGTTTTAATAGTAATGAAATCATACAAATCACTCGCAAACATATTCACATGTATGAAAATTTACATCACTTGACTTGAAATAAATAGAGTTCGAGCAAGTAATACCTTCAAGATACTTAAATATTCATGGTATTTGTGTAAACATTGAGGTCGTATTACAAAACCTTAAGCATCTCTATTAAAGAGTGGTAAATTCACATCTAATGGTTATATCAATCATAAACAACTTTAGGAAGAAAAAAGTTTAATTTATCCGGTCAAGAACAAAAAATAGTAAGTTCAAAGTTTCTTAACTAAGCATCAACATATGTCACTAAACCTGAACCCAAATGGAAATCTAAAAATTGTCTACACCATGTAATGCAAAGAAACTCAACTCTACAACACTTCTGGCTAACACGTATGAGTGTGAACCATATTATGCAGCGAGTAATCTGAATGGCGGTTATAACTTATGTCACAGAACTTACCAATAGAAAGATTCCCAAGCAATGGTTCTCGGACATTCTATTGATACGGTGTTAGAAAAAAGTACCGTATAACACCAAACAGAGTTGTAGACACAGTAATCACATTAATGGTTGTTTTATTGGGTTGTAGATTTTGCATACATAAGGACTAATAGAGGTAAAATGATTATAATAACAAAAACAGTTTGGCTTAGCAATAAGAAAAAGAATCATGAAATCATATGGTACAGGTTATAATAAAATACCTTGTGTAGCTTCGAGTGATTCGAGTTCCTTTGCTTGGTCAGCTTGACTATTTTGCAGTTGGATATCTGCAGCCAGTTGAGTTGGTGTCGAATTTACGGGGTCCAGTTGGTACCTGGTTTCCTAAATTGGGGATGAAGTATTTACCATGTCACTTGAGCCCTGTAAAACACATATAGCAAATAGATTCAACTAAATAGTTGTATCATAACGTACAAACTGATAGATACAAGCATATCTAGTATTAGAAAGTTATAGAAACAACATAGTAAGATACATAACAATCTCGACTACATCTAATGCGTACAACAGATTCCAGAGCTAAGTAGTTTATTTGTAAACCACAATCGTTGAAAGAGACTTGTATTTGACGTGTTTAAAGGCATAGGTTATTTGGTGTACATAACAGGTTGATTGGTGATTTGAAAGGATACTTGCAATATTAGACTATTATTAGTTATCATTATAATGTTATAGATGGAGATTCCTGAAAACAAAAAACAGGGAGAAAATAAGAGCATATATCCAAACAAATAATAGTTGGTCAGATTTTTGTTATAAAATTGCAGGTTATAGATTTATGTTTTTCTACAATTATACTACGTTTAATTAGCACCAGTCACTTCTAGTTCTCCCTGCTGCGATTATTTCTTTTAAGAACAAATACATTCAATATAGTGCATTACTGCATTGCTTTACACTATATTAGTTTTGGTGCGGAAGCTGATCATTTTTCTTTGTTCCATTTTCATGGAACTTTATGGCTTGCGGCATAAAAAATGGTAAGTGTAAGAAAGAGATATTAGAGTCCATGGTTTTCTTCTTAGGAAAGAGTAGAAAAAGGAAGATAAAAGCTGTATTTTGTTCATATGTATATCTGCCAATTGCATACCTAATCCTGACCAAATTGCATGACTGAATGTTGTGGTTCTTTTGCACCCACAAGTCTGAGTGAATGCACTCACATATGCAGCCAACCCGACCCATTACCAAATTTAGTTGTAGCTTAACTTCAGAAGATAAAAGTAATAGTCTTACTATTTTAGAAGATAACTGCGATTCCGGTGGAGTCAACATATCCTCCTCAGCCACATCAATTGTAACAGGATTAGAATTCAACCCCAAAAACAAATGTAAGTGTTTATAAAATAAGTCAAACAACAAAATGTGAGGATTTTGTTGAAGTAAAAGCAATCATGAAATAAGTCAAGTAAACCAACTATGAAGAAGGTTAGAAGATGAACAAACTTTGGTTGGGTCGAATGGGAATATAGGTCAGAGTCAGAGTGACATTACCTTATGCAACAACATGTCCAGTGCAGATGCCGGCTACCTGGTTTCAGGTTTATATTGTCTTCGATTGGACTCATAGAGTTTCGCTTGATTACAAGTGTTAGAGATGTCTGCGTGACGAGAACAAAACCGAGTTGAGACATGTTATGCGTCAGCGATAAGAGAATAGGAGCACCCATGGTTAAACTTCCATCTATATAGTCACCTATAAAGTCAGGCTAGGGCTTTCAGATGAAAAACTTTGTCGAGAACAAAGTCAGGCCTTTTAGCTATACTTCTTGTGTTAAAACAGAATTGAAATATGTGTGTCGTACCTTCTAACGGTCCCACCGATACCAATGGAATTAGTGATGCTCTTGGGTTTGGATGTGTGGTTTTAAGTGGTTTTCACCTATATTTATTTGGTGGTAAGATGTAGTGTTTTTTATAATGCAAGAACAAATAGATGGCATAAAGGTTTTTTAATATGTTAAGAAAAAGACATTTTTTGGGTCATGTGTGATCAACAACTGTCTTTACGTTGCTGGTGGAGAATGTGAAGGGACACATAGGACCCTTCGGTCTACTGAAGTTTATGATCCGAACAAACACCGGTGGAATTTTATATCGGATATGAGTACAGCAATGGTTCCTTTTCTTGGGGTTGTGTATAATGGAAAATGGTTCTTGAAAGGACTTGGGGCTCATAGGGGGGTCTTGAGTGAAGCCTATATGCCAGAAACTAACATGTGGATGTCTATCACTGATGGTATGATTGCTGGTTGGCGTAATCCGAGTATTTCTATGAATGGAAAGCTTTATGCTTTAGATTGTCGTGACGGGTGTAGGCTTGTATGTTTATAAAGTTAAGTATAAATAATGTATTATGTGCAAGTTTAATTTTGCGTAATTATTACCGTTGAAGCTTGTTACCCAGAGCTTCACTCTAGCTTTAGTAATCTCCAACCTCAAAGTTCTTGCTAATATAGCAGCTTCCTGCAAAAGAACATAGATTAGTCATACAGTCGAATTCGATACATTTAAAAAAAATAAGAGAAGGTTGCGTAATTATTACCGTTGAAGCTTGTTATCCAGAGCTTCACTCTAGCTTTAGTAATCTCCAACCTCAAAGTTCTTTTTAATATAGCAGCTTCTTGCAAAAGAACATAGATTAGTCATACAGTTAAATTCGATACATTTAAAAAAATAAGAGAAGGTAAAGCATAATCATTATTGAATGGCATGGGTTCTCTCATGAGTGAATTTTATCTGCTACCACATAATTAATATGGACACATAGATACAAGTTGAATGAATAGCATCGCTTATATGATAGCTTGTTTGAGATACTGAATAGAACTGATGAAAGAAATGCCCTTACCATCTAAAATGTCATCTTGAGGAACACTGTAAGGAGGTGCTGCTGATCTCAAAGGCGGAGATGGTTTGGTTACAGCAATAGACACATTTTGCTCACTGCTTCTTATGAGTGTTTGGTGAACCTCTTACATCAGCATCGGTAAATGACTGCGAAATTGGTGCTAGCGGGCTCTCTTTTGCAACCTACGACCAGAAGGAATATAGTTTAGGTAGCATTTTTAGGAAAAATATATAGAACCAAAGATAACAGAGGTTAAATATTTAACTCATTTACATATCAGGGGAACACTGATGGTTAAATACACACCTGGTACATTGTAACGTAAAACCGTTGTGGTCACATATGTATAAAAATTCATTTAAAATGATAGATAGTGAAAACAATGAATATGTATTGTCTTGAAAAACAATAGTACAAACGGAAATTCCAATGACCAAAACAGCTCAAAACATCTAATTTTTCAAAATGATAATGCATTGAGATGTGATCTTGAAAGCAAGAAACATAGATATTCAGTGAGCATTAAAGATAAAATAGATATATTTCTCCTTTAGCACACACCAAAATACCTATTGCAATGGATGTAGATTCAAACCCTTCGGTGGACAATTAAAAGGAGCATATAAAAAGACATGCTAACCTATACAATCTTCTGGTCATCAGAGTCCATCACAGTAAGCCATTGGGAATTGTTACCTACTGAAACGTAATCTCGAGGAAGTTACGCCACAGTTTGGTCACTTCCCAATGGAGCAAACAGACCAAGATGCGTGTACCTAAACTTATTTAAAAGCCAATTTATACTTGATCTATACAAAATAATATATATCAATGTTAGTTTTATTGAATATTAAAAATAATTACTAATGTTTTGTACGTAAATGGTTTAAAAAGGTGTCGACAAGTATCTCTAAATCTAAGTTGACCTTCAGGTTTCTGCTCGCATTCTTTCATCCGATTGAAGCATTTGGCCAAATACTTACCTTGTTGAGCGGCTACCTAAAAACATCAAAACAACGACATTAGCCAATGGAAAAATTATCTCCTAAATATCATTCCTAAAAGATAGTGTATACCAGAGTGACAATTAAAAAGAAGCATAATGCAATGAGCCAGGAATATATATATTTGTGAGAAACATATAAGTACTTATGGATGTAGAGTTGCAAGAAATCACCTTTCCACCATCCAGCCTTAGCTATTGCAGTTTTCAAAAGATCAAGACCTTTGTTTACATGTATGAAACGCGACACACAAGTCAATAATGAATCATCCACCAAGTATTATATTATGGTTGAAAGTGAAAATTTCAGTTTAGATGGCTACCTCATTATATATTTCAGTCAGTTGTTGGGTGGGGCTCGTTCAAGATTCAAGAACCTCGATAGCACATGGAGAAAATAACTGCAAAATCATTCCTTTGAAATAAGCAAATATCAATTGTGAGCATGCAAGATCGTAAAAACATAATAACTAAAAAATGAAGCATTCATTCATTCATTATAGGAGATCAAAACCGACTCAGAATTGGCGAAATGATAAACATGATGATGACAAACGCATTTCATCAAACACGTGATGTGCATAGAACACCCTCATTAATTCAAAACAAATCCAATTCAAAACTTCATCCAAATAAACATAAAATATAAAAATAATCAAGTTTTATACTTTTATTATAAAATTGATAATCATCAATAATTCAAAAAAAATATGATAAAAAATTTAATACCTAAAATTTAATTCAAACAACTTATGATAACAAATTTAATACCCAAAGTTTATAAAAATTAAAAATAACCTCATCAGTAGTATGCATCTCAAATTTTTTAACACATCTTCATATTCAACTACTATATACGTCTCTAGCTTCATAATCCATGGATTCCGAGTTTGATTTAGACCCACATATATATTTATGTCAGTTTTTTTTCTGATTGTGTTTGGTCTTTTGATTCATTGATTTGAGGATTCGGTTGATTTGAGGGATTTCGTTGTGTGTTTTTTATTCATTGATTTGAGGATTCGATCGATTTGAGAATTCCTGAATGATTCGAGTTTGATTCGATTTGTTATTGCTTGTTTGGATCGCCGGCTGGATTTGTTTTTGGGTGATATGACTGTTTTTTGTTTGTTTGACTGTGTTTATTGCAAAAATTAAATGTGAGGTACGAAAATAAAAGACAACCGTTGATTATTTTTTATTATCCAGGTGTAGTTTTCTTAATTTTTTTGCCTCAAGATCAAAGTTTCAAAAACCTCCTTTTATATAGGTTATAGATTATCGAAAAATAATAAAAAGAGTAAATTTCAAAAACCGTCCTTGTGGTTTGGCCAAATTGCACGTTTGGTCCACGTGGTATCGAAATTGCAAAAATCGTTCGTGTGGGAAACCTTGGGTTCCACTTTTAGTCATTTGTCGAACTGAAATGACCAAAATACCCTTATCTTCATTTTAGAAACAGAGAGGTATTTTAGTCATTTCAGTTTGACAAAGGACTAAAAGTGGAACCTAAGGTTTCTCACACGGACGATTTTTACAATTTCGATAGCATGCGGACCAAACGTGCAATTTTGTCAAACCACAAGGACGATTTTTGCAATTCTCTCTAATAAAAATTGATATAACTATGATTCTATGAATGGTAACTATTTGACAAGTCTGAATTTTGTACCGAGTCCGTCAAATGATTTTTATTTGTGAATTTATTGTTCATTAATTTTGTTTTTTTGTTGATCACTCACACAACTCTATTTCTCAATTCAATAGTTTTTTCAGTCTTCCCCTCCTCTTTTTTTTCTCCCTCTTACAAGCGACGATAGCCCGGTTCCCACCCCCCACACCCCCCCCCCCCCCACCCCCCCCCCCCCCCCCCCCACCAACACCACCCCACCCCCGTCCTTCCACCAAAACACTCCCCCCACCCCACCCCCCCCCCACATCACTAAACGTATCCTCCGCCCCCCTCCCCCCTTTAGGAGATACCTCTAAGAGAAAAGGGATGGAAACCAAAAAAAAAACAGAAAAATAGGAAGGAAAGGGTGAAAGAAGTAAAGTGGGAAACCAAAAAATAATCAATTTTAATAAGAAGAAATCTTAATTCCGGTGTTTGTTAGTTTTTTTTGTTGATGAGTTTATTTACTAGAACTGTATAGTCTGAAAATTTTGATATAGTGTTTAATTTTTGATTAGTTGATCAATGAACCTACACATAACATGTCACTTAATTAGTAGTACAAAACTACAAGTCAATAAAACGAAAGATAACCAAAACCAACCGGTCATTGCTAATCACTAATAGCATCTCTAATGGAAAAACCACAAAAAGCTTTTTACTATTCCAATAAGTCTTTTAAGGGGGTTTTTTGCCATTGGAGTAAAAGCTTTTTAGAAAGACTTGGTAGACTCCAAGTCTTTCCTCAAAGTCTTTATGCATTACTATGAGAAGCATTGAATGCATTAAATGCAAAAAGTCTTTAATGACTTTTTGCATTGTAGATGCTCTAATATGATGACATTACACTAAAAAATTGAACATGATTGGTCATGTTGAATATTTTGTGAGTGAAAGAAAATAACGAATCTTTATTGCAAGATCATTATTCTATTAAAAAACAAAATTTTACATCATAACAAACTCAACAATCAAGACTAATACTACTCTCTTATAGTGGATGGTGCACCAGCACAACTAATTAATTTTGGGGTGTGGACCACCATAAAAGAACCTCCACACACCTAAATTTTGCAAATGAATGTAAATCATAATAAGTTTTTTTACGATTTATCACACAATATGTGACCATATATATTTGTAGATGCATATAAAAAAAATAAGTCAAAAGTAAAATTGAGAATGCTATTAACTTTATGACACATTATTTTGTAAACATTTTCATTATTTTTTGTCGTGTGACGATTTACCGTTTGTAAGATATTTTATTTTTAAAAAAAAGGTGGAAAGTGAGTTTTTTTTATTTTTGATGAAAAAATAGATGGTTGAGATTGATTAATTTGATCTATGACAAATAATTGGTCTATGTTGATCTTAACTCCCTTTATGTTGTTTGTGCAAAATAGGCTCTCAAGATTTTTTTTAATTGTTTTTTTTTTGTTTGTGAGTGTATGTGAGATATATTATGGATATATTTTTGTATAAAGTAAAGTACTTTTATTTTTTTCGCAAGAAGGTAATGACAGATGTGACTATAGAACAACCTAACCTCTTCTCCCATTAAAATCACAAGGGTTTTTTTACATTTCACAAAACTCCAAGGTTCAAACCGAAAATATAGAAGGGTCAGAAATGAAGAAAGGTATCAACTTTAAAACTCTAACTGTTAGATTGAACCGACAAAGATTCTTGTTTTTGAACATGTCCAACAAAACTCAGAAGGGATAATGTAAAAAACCCATGAATTTTAGAATGTATGTGTTTGGTGTGATTGTTTATTCATTATTTGTTATGTTAAATTGTGCAAATGCATTGGGTTTTGATTATTTGCTACAACAACTACCAGAGTTAGGTGGTTTTGGTAAGTTATTTGAGTCTAAAGTTGTGCTGAATGTTAAGGATTATGGTGCTAAAGGTGATGGTATTCAAGATGATACAAAGGTATTTAAGCTTACTATTACATTGGTGTTTTACTGTTTTTAATATAGCAAATAAGCAATTTTGAGGGTTCAGATAGTTGTAACAAACTGCTTATGATTATGTTTTTAAGAGTAAAATAACTAGTTTGGAAGTTGCATTTTTAGTCTGCTTATATTATTTTGACTATATTACATGCTAAAATTGGTTGAACTAACGGATAAAAGTCGCACACTCATATAGAACATAGATAGTTTCTGAATGTTTGGATAGAAGGACTGTGCTTGTTATCATTTGTGTAATTTGAGGGGAAAATAATTAGTTTGGGAAGGTGCTTATAATACGTAAGTAGGACTAGCTAACAATCAAACATCCACCTATTTGATTATTGCCTTGTAGAGTTAGCAAATCCAAACACTATCTCGTGCATTGCATCTTGCCTATGCTTATTTCAAAAGCCTTAAGCAGTTATAGTAAGCGGTCCCAAACAACCTTCATAAAGAGATTTTGAAATGTTATATGGAGCCATGGGGTCTCATGTAGGACACCATTTGTTAGTCCTTTCTGATTTTAGTAGCATATTTTAGTTAGTATACCACATGTTTTTGTTTACCTGTGAATGAAGTTACTTCTTGAAACCTGTTTCGAAGTGACATATACACATCTGTTACATGAAGGAACAATATGTTGACAGAATTAGTCTCCATCCAGGTTTTCACGGATGTTTGGGACATAGCATGTTCCTCAAAGGTAAAATCAAGAATCAAAATTCCTGACGGAAGTAACTGTCTTGTTGGACCAATTAGTATCGGAGGTCCTTGCAACTCAAAAGTTACTTTAGAGGTATAAAATTCATTGAAGTAGTAATCATTTAAGATACCCTTCTTCCATAACACATTTCATATTGTTTTCTTAATAAAACTCTTGTTTTATATCCCCACAGATAGCTGGTTCCATTATTGCTCCAAGTAATCCTGATGTTTGGAATGGTAACGATACACAAAAGTGGCTCTATTTCCACAATGTGGATCACCTTACAGTTAAAGGGGGAGGAACCATTAATGGGATGGGGCACGAATGGTGGGCTACTTCTTGCAAAACCGACCCAGATAATGTATTTCAATTTGATAATTTATTGCTGCATACTTTAGCAATTTAGCATCATTCTCGTTCTATATGTATTGTATAACCAAACATGCCTTCTGATATTTTTTTTTTTCTGTTTTGTTGCAGCCTTGCAGACATGCTCCAACGGTCAGTACTGATGCTGCTGCAATGGAGTTAGTTTCATATTGCTTTACTATGTCTAAAAGATCATTAGATTTATGTCGTGTAACAAGTTAGCAAAAATCTTCTATGCAGGCTTTAATGTTTCACAAATGCAATAATTTGGTAGTCAAGAATTTGATAATTATGAATGGTCAACAATCTCAAATGTCATTCACTACATGTGACGGAGTTAAAGCATCACGTTTGAGCATTTCTGCTCCTGCTAGCAGCCCAAATACTGATGGTATTCATATAAGTGAATCCACTAATGTTGAAGTCAAAGAC
This sequence comes from Tanacetum coccineum, assembly GCA_026074375.1. Taxonomy (NCBI): domain Eukaryota; kingdom Viridiplantae; phylum Streptophyta; class Magnoliopsida; order Asterales; family Asteraceae; genus Tanacetum; species Tanacetum coccineum. Next base: position 29,325 of record BQNB010032006.1, read on the forward strand.
ACTACTGTTAGAACAGGTTTTTTGTTATTCGCTAAATGTTATATTAGTAAATATGTTTATTTACAAATTAGGCTTATCTACTTTATGAACCAGGTGATGACTGCATCTCTATCGTTAGCAATTCGTCAAAAGTTACAGTGACAAGGATCGCTTGCGGTCCAGGCCATGGGATAAGGTAAAAAGCTTCCTATTTTTCTTATTATTTTGATCTTAATATAGATTATATAAGTTCATGAATTTTGTCTGTTTATATATGGTAGCATCGGAAGCTTGGGAAAGTCAGGCACTTGTGATCAAGTGTATGACGTGAGTGTTCGTGAGGCATTTTTGTCCAACACGGAAAATGGACTCAGGATCAAAACATGGCAGGTAATATTCACATTTGAAACTCAGGTTATAGCATATCTGAATATTTGATCGTTTGCATTATTCATTGTCTGCGTCAGGGAGGTACTGGTTTTGTCAGAAATGTTAAATATGAGAATGTGTGGATGGTGAATGTTTCACATCCGATCATAATTGATCAATACTACTGCGACTCAAGCAAGGCATGTCCAAACGAGGTACGTATTACCCAAAGACCTCTTTTGTTTTGGCCACTTTCGGGGTGTTTGGCACTGTGTTTCAAAAGTATTTATGTGCTATGGAATAATCAGATTGCAGTAAACAGCTATAATTTTTGTAGGAGACAGTTATTGGTTGTGCACTTGAGCTTATGCTGTTTAAATCTGTGATAATGAGTTGTTAGAGTGTTTGGCAAATTCTGTTTCTTTAAGGATTTACATGTAACACGACACATAAATAATCAACCATAAAATGAGTTTGGTTGCGGCCAAAGCCACTGTCCCCAAATGGTCAAATGATCACAAAACAGTTTCACCCCAAAGTCTTTTTTTTAACACAGTGACTTGGAAACGCAATCATTAGGTAATCACTTTCAAAACACAATGCCAAACTACCCCTCAAGTCATTCAGTTGGTGCCTATTGAATGGTATCTAAATATCTAATACTTATAAATGTTACCCACAAATTATGCTAAAAGTTGCATTTCATGAATCTGCAGACTTCTGCTGTTAACGTGGAGAACATATCCTATGTGAATATTAAAGGAACTTCAGCTAATAAGGAAGCCATAAGATTTGCTTGTAGTGACGTTTCCCCTTGTGAAATGTTATATTTGGAAGATGTTGAACTTGTATCAGCCAAAGGTGGGACCACAACCTCATTTTGTTGGGAAGCGAGAGGGTCAAGTTCAGGGACCGTAAACCCCCCTCTTTGCTATTCAATTTATGCAAGTTTCCTAAAAAAGATAATTTCATCTGCAAGTCATATAACCTCCTAAATCAGTCATTAGGTTATGTGTTTTGTGTAGATGGTATAATGGGCTGTACTGGTAGCGTCCGAAAATCTGTAATTTTAGGCAGGTTAAATTGGTTAAAGACGGGTTGGATTGACCCATAAATATTTTAGATATGATGATCAGTTTATTTCATACTGTTCGATCTGTTTTTTAGCTAAACATTTATGTTTAGTAGCTTTACTGATTATTCCCATTATCTGTAAACTAGATTTCAATTTGACCATAAATAAGCTGAAATCGGTTAAATAGCCAGTTTTTGCAATGATCGGCATGATATTAAAATAGAAGAAATATATTATACCTCAAGAAATAACTTATCAAGTCTAATAACTCATAAAGACTACATTTCAGCCTCAAACATAATCTGCATATATTGCAGTAACTTCGGCAAAAATATTATGAAACCATACAATGCTACTTAACACCAAGCTTAGGACAGCCATTAGCTAGAGGCAACTGCAAGTTTTCAACAGTCCTGAATGTCCGTTTAATCATCTTATCGACATAGAGAGTTCCTTCTAGATGATCACATTCATGTTGTAAAACACGCGCTTGCCAGCCTGAAGCAGTAACCTTTATAGGCTGACCATATCGGTCAAAACCTGTAACCTCAACATCTAGGAACCTTTCAACCATTCCTCTAAATCCATCAACACTGCAGAAACCATTTGAACATTTACTAGTTAACACCATATGTGACAAAATGGGCGGCTCAAAGGGTAACGGGTCAAAACAGGTCAGGTTGGGTTAATATGCAGATACAATTTTTACTTGCTTGGTTACAACTAGTTGATGCTTTGAATAGAATTACAAAACGATGTTAGTAAAATACTAGTCTACAAAGATAATAGTATAATTACTAAGAAATGTTTAGGGTTATTCTGTTTTTGCTGATTTTCAATATGTTTGGCCCGAATCAATCCGTTCATATCTTAATTAAGGTTAATCTTTTTTTGAAAACCATAAACTCACCTTAAGCAGCCTTCAAAAAACAATGCTGATTTATTGCCCTTCTTCTGAAGACTTGGGTTTACAATCACCTATAATCTCAAGAAACTCTTAAGAACTTTTAGCTATTTAAAATGGGGAAAAAGATAAGTACAATTTTTACAAGATTGGGCATGACACTTACCAAAAGATCAAAAGGGCGTCTGTCTTGTGCCTTGGTCTCTTCCTTTGGTGCATAACTGATGTATTCCTCCGTATCCTCCAACACAATAATCTACATAAAACATCGTCTCCACTTAAATAAAAGACTACACAACTTAGAAATGACAGTAATACTGAATGCCAACCTTTTAAAAGATATAAAGACATGTGTTTTGAATGCTAACTTTCAGGATTCATAATTTGCTTTAAAACGATGCAATAAGCAAATAAGCACTTGAATAGAAACTCGTCACTCTCAGTTCCATGCGAAGATGTTATCAGCAACCAAGTAAAAATCAATCAACAAGGTTTTGCTCAAGAATACTTATAATATAAGTTGTTGAAACGATGGGTGAGAGAGACACATAGGGTAAGAGTCAAAACAAGTAAACTATTAGCTCGTATCAAAACGAGTTGAGGTTGGATTGACCCAACAATCGTCCTATTCATAAACAACTATAATTACATAAGGCAGTAGTACACAATGATAAAAAATGCTTCGAACCGAGGTTTACAAGGTTGCAATGTGCTTTATGCCACAAGTGTACCATTGGATTCATTTCATTGGTTTCTTTCTAGCAAAACTTTTTAACTTCACATTTTCCACCCGTTTTTCTTTAACGGCAACTAATTATCTTACAATATATACATCACAAATCTATTTCACATGTCCTATTAAAGACTTTCCACGACCATTTGGTTTGGAAGCTTGTCACACACAACATTGTTATTTTACACTAACGGTTCGAAATAGTGTAGTTAGCATTTGATATGTGAAAACAAAAATAGAAAACTAACTTTTAAAGGAATACCAATTTGGGGAGCAGCAAGGCCAACACCAGGTGCTCCCCTCATAACTTTCACCATATCATCTATTATCTTTTGCACCCTTTCCGACCCGATTTCCTCGGGTCGGACTTCTCGGGCCGGTTCATGCAGAACCGGGTCACCCGCTTTCACAATCTCGGGCATTTCCACAACATTCTTTTTCTTATCCCCTAAGCCCAGAAACCAACCAGCCCGAACTAGGCCGGTTGCAGAAGAAGAACTGGGCTTGTTCTTATGAAGAAAATGCACAATGGGTTTGTATTGGCATTGGATTAGTGGGTGAAATGGGGTGGTTCTGGCCAGTGGTGCTGGGTGTGATAGCTGGTGAGTTGTTATTTCCATGCTAAAGATTTTCAGCCATACGTGAAGTGATAGTGGATAATCTGCTTTTTGTACTTGGGCCTGATGTGGGTATGATGGTGCTTGTTGGTTTGGGTCATTTTAACCCAAGATGTCAAGATTGTGGGCCAAAACTTTTGGGAGGATATTGCACAACTTTTCAGGAAGGTCTTGCACAAATTTTCCCGTTCGTAACTTCGTAAGTTTGCACCATAGAGAAAGTAACACAAATATATTATCAGGGTTGCACGTACGTAAAAAGATGACACTTTAAAAAAAAAATTACATTTTGTGACCCAAAATCGAGTGTGGCCCAGCACCTACGCACGTCTGCTCATGTGACCGCCCCAAGTATGATTATATTATGGATATGGTTAATAAAACATGTTCAAGACAAATCAATTATGAGTATGACCGCCCCAGCTTTTGCTCGTGTCCACTTGTCTTTTTAACGTTTTACTTTTCGTGTATTGTGTTCTTTATTGGCGTATGCATTTATATGTTTTTGGCCTTTTTCCCCTAAGTTTTTTGTTGCTTGTGTGTCTTTTCCTTTGTATGCTTGTTTGCTTGCTTTCCATCTTTTTTTTAATCTTTATCCAAGTGTTGTATGCTTGGTTTCTATATGATTTTTTTATGGTCTTTGCCTTTTGCTTGTATGCCGGCTTCTCGTCGTATGTTTATATATATATGCATTGTCCTTGTTTTTGCACACTTGTACACTTTCACTGGCCGGAGGTCTCCTGAAAGCATTTTCTTTACTCCCAATTATTATCCAGAGAGTAGAAGTAGGATCTGTTTACATTCCATCTCCCTCATACCTCGCTCTGACAGGATTGAGCATGTTGTTTTTTGTTTGTTGTTGTAAGAACCAGTTTAGTTGTTCTCTCACTCAATGCCCTTTTTTAAAAAACTATTTCGACTTTGTATAGTTGACTTGTTAAGAATTCACTACATATTATGACAACATGATTTTAAGCGCGTACATATACTTTTACGTGACATTTAAACTTATTCTCTTCATTTGACTTTATTTCTTAATACGGTTAATATGTACAGTTTAAACTTAGCACAAAACAAGATAGAGGGGATGAATGTTGTGTACTTAAGTCCGTATTTGTAGGAGTAGAGAAGTAGTTCACCGTCCAAATGCATAACTTAAGCCACGAACTACTCATAAAGATGCCAACTTTTTATAGGAAAGTGGTGTGTGTAAGTTGTGTTTGTTTTTAAAATGTTTTATGTGTGATTTGTACAATTTTGTCTCCAAGATAAGATGTGGATTTGAAGAGAAAAGAAAAGAAAAAACCCTTTTTGCATCTTATGTCTCAAAATAAACAAATATACTTGTTTCAGTTCATCTTCTCACTTTTAGACATAATAGCAAAACAACAAACACAATTCTTTTATGAGTAGTGATAAACTAGGTCTCTACCCGGCCGATGACCGTTTTTCTCAATAGCTAATTAAAATCGTGAACTATGTTCAAAATTAAATATAAAAATTTATAGCGGAATGTCTACATTTCTACATTCTCATACCCCGCCCCAGTAAGATTGGGTATGTTGTTTTCGTTGTAATTGATAGCAGAATGCACAAACTTGAATAATATTGAAGGAGTTATAAAAGAATAATATGATATTCAGTTATGTGGTTAAGCATATCTTTGTTGAGCTTAACCCGATTTACTTCAAAAAGTGGATATTAGCTTTTCGCCTCATCCGATTAATTAAACATCCAACTTTTAAACCAAAAACACAACCAACACGAACGAGGCTCGTTTGTGTTGATTAGAGAAAAACTAATTTAAAAAAACATACTTCTTTGTGTATGATAATATATAAGTAAGGCTAAAGTACTGAACCAACACGAACGGAACTCGTTTGTGTTCATTAGTTTAGGTTTAACCGAACAAACATTTACACAAAAAGAGATCATCATGTTCATTTACAATATCGGTTGAGCATCATTAGAATTTGTAGTAGTGATGGGTGCTTCTATTGATACATCAACTGTCTTTTCATCATTTTGACTCTGTGATTGGTACCCATACGGCCATACGCTTCCATTCTCAAAGCATTCATCATTGAGCTTAACTTGAGGCTTACTAATTATCGTAGTAGCACCTCAAACTAATAAAAATGAACCTCACCCACCATGAGAAATACCATGACAAATCTGCACATGTTTGGACTACTCACCCATTGTTGCCTTTGAAGCACGCCTTTTGTCGGTCTCCTTGTTATCCACTCAAATCTCATTAATTGTATTTCCTAGAATAACGTTTCTACCCATAAGTACATGAACATTCCTTGTCTTTCACAAGATATACCTAGCAACCCATATGAATGTACGACATAATAATTTACTCACTGTATTTCCAAAATGAGAAAACATGTCATTTACGATAAAGATGCTTAAAGTTCCTACCATTAAAAACTTTAATCATTGATTAAACAATAAACAATAGGTTGCAACAAGTTTGAAAATCCATCGCTATGCTTATAAAATATATGAAATCCATTTGATAGAAGTATAAAATAAAAAAGAGCGCTTTGTGACATGCAAGTGATTCCTTAACTTTAGAGTTGGTCCAGTAAGAAATATGTCTCATCAGGGTCTGGTATTTCAGACAGTTTCCAAGGGTCTAGCCTGACTCATATCTGGCCTTTGGTATGGTTCACGAGCACAACAGTGACCCGCTAACTAAGCTAATGTGGTTAAACTGGCTTCGTTTAGATTGAGATAAAGTTGTGGATCAATTGATTTAGTGATGAAGGTTTCTTTCTTTGTTTGCATTTTTCGAAACCATTGAACTAAATGAACATTGTCTTCTGGTTGGGTTTCTTCTAAGGATTTTCTACTTGTGATTAGCTCCATTAAGATCATACCAAAGCTGAATACTGTCACTTTCTTCTGTTACTCGACCCGTTATTGAATAACTATACATATATAAATTAGAAAATGCAAAATTTAATATGTGATTATGAAAATATCAATACCTATAAGGATAGCATTTGATGCTTCGTGGATGAAGTCTGCAGCGTGCATACCAAATATATGAACCCCAAGGATCCCTTCGTTATAAGGCCTATAGATCAAATGCATGAAAAGCAAACAACTTTAGCAATTGTAGCAATATGTAATCCCTGACTCAAAGTCACAAATGAGTAACATTACCATAATAAGGGAAATGAAATTCAGGAGAAATGTTCTAAAATCTGTTTCAAAAGTGCAATCATAATAAGGGAAATGAATATCAGGATAAAATCATAAGATATGACAACGATAGGAATTCATATTCACGTTGGTAAAATGAACTTATACATAAAGAGATGAAAAAGAAAAAAAAGGATATGGCAAAATAATTTACACCAAATTTAACTTTCTACCACATTCTACTACATTCTATTTTTGTTTCTGATCTTTCATTATTAAGCATGTTTTATCAACAAATGTTTTCAGATTCAATCTGTAGCAACTACACCAACAACATATAAATGCACCAAATGGAACAATTTATTTCAGTACTCCACGGTAAACAATACAAAGTGAAACTTGGTGACAAACACCATGGTTATAACTTTTCCTATCAAAATGTATCCTGACTTTAGGTATATTAGTAACTTCTGCAGCCCGATAACATAGACCCAAAACCTTGGTATATTAGTAACTTATGCAGCCCGATAACAGACTCAAAACCTTTTGTGGGTCTTTCACCGTTCTTAGGTTAATAGCATCCTTAGGAGCGGCCATATCAAAACTCAAAATAGCCCATATTACCATAATATACCTAAACAATACGAAAATGAGCTGATGTTAGTGATGGGAAAAAAACATTGCTAAAAGTACATTTCGGATCTTGCATATATAGCCATAAGCATAAGCTAAAAAATGTATTCCCAAACACTTAAATTCAAATAAAGTTACCAACCTGTATAACGTTGCTTGGCCACCACATATATCGAAGTACTTTCTAAGGCGCTCAACCGTAAAAAAAACTAATAAGCGACCAAATGTGCAAGTATTTTCTTGGGCAATAACAAAATTACAACCAAATGTCAAAATCAATCCCGTTTGCAACATCTTAGAACAAACCAAAGTAAATTTGCACATATAATATATATTTCATTTTTGCATATGCCGAATCAAATAACAAAACTTTTGGCATTTGATGGCACTATTTGTTAAGAAAATCAAGCGTACCTGCAACTTTTGTCCCTTTCACATGTTAGCTTTAAGCTAATCAAAAGACCTGCTAATCATTACGATATATTAGAGATGCTCTAAAATATGCTCATGGAACGCAAAATTAGTAAAGATAAAAAGATCAGTTGGCTAATCGTAAATTTTCATAATGCACATAACAATATGAACTGAAATGGTGTTTGGAATTGCATCAGGTGGTTAAAGTTTTTTTTCCTCGGTGTTCTTTCTTGTAGCTTGTATTTAGCTTCTTATGTTCTTTGTAAACAACAGTCAATAACATATGTATTTACACCAATATAAGCACTCTATCCCAACACTAAAAGCGGCTTAATTCATTAGAAAACAAACCAATAAGTAGACGAGTACACTCAACAATGTTCCATCCAAAACCAAGACGTGTAACGCGAAGAGTAGAGACACCATTTCTGTCACCCAAAAACACAAATGCCCGTTGGCTGCAACACTAACCTTTAGTAATTCAATTCTAGATTGCTTTCATCGGTAGGACGCACGTTGCTATTTAGTAACTACTATGACATTTAATAACAACGTTAAGGAAGTTACAGTAAAGACCAGAACTCAGTAGTATAATAAAGCATTCAAGGAAATAAGTAAACAAATTTACTTGATTTTCTAAACTATAAACCGGGTTGTTGCCAAGAGATTGTCTTCTATCTAGACGTAAAATAGATTAGCAGGTTTATGAGATTAAAAAACCGGCAATGCAACTAAACAACCCAAAAAATATTACAGAAGAATTGAATATAACATATCCTTATCCATTTCTTTACGGACTGATTCTAGTGTTTGGCAGATACGAAGGTTACGAAGGTTGTCCGAATGGGTCATTAAATATTTGCAACGGGTCACTATAAAACTCACTTGGTGAATCAGTGACTGTTAGCCTCAAAATATTGAGTCGAACAAGGAAGTTCGTTCATTATATTAGGTCTCGGTCACTTAATTAATTATATGTTGTAATAGGCTAGATGGGTAAAAGGGCTTATTTAGTAATCTAATATTGTATGTGTAATGGGCCTAAGCCCAAGTCAATCCCAAGCCCATCCCACCTAGAAAGCCCATGGCTCATTAGGGTATTTAAACTATTTTCCACTATGAAAAATGGTGTTGATTCTCATTTGTTATTTTTCACTTGTATGAATTAACCATCTTATTTTCCTCTCTACATTTCTCTCTCTAACTTCTCTTTAAATTTCTTCCATTTTATCTCATCTTATTTTCTTGTTCATCATGGTGAAGTGAAATGATCTCGTTGTGGTAGTTTGGTTAAGCTTATTTTGGGCTTAATATCATTTTTTTTTCTTTCTTTGTTTTTTCTCTTTTTGTTTATGATATAACGAGTTAGAAATAAAAAGAATTTCCGTGGATTGAATGTTATTCTGGGCTTAAACATTCATTTTGGGCTTATTATCATAACTATTTTGTGATTTTGAAATCAACTATTCTGTGTTTTGATATTTTACACGAATTGATAGGTTTATTATTTTGTGTTTTTTTTTTCCACACTATTTTCTTCTTGACCAGTTGTAGTGTATTCTCGTCTCTTTTCTTTGGGGGTGTTTGGGATTGCTTATTGAAAATAGATTATTCGTTTTGAAAATGAATAATCAGATAATGAGCGGTTACAAAACGTGATTCTGAAAAGTAGTGTTTGGATTTGATTATGTTGTTTGAAATCGCAATAATTAGATAATCAAATATTTTAGTGTTTGGCAAATCAGATTATTTGTTTAGTTAATAGATAAAATGACTAAAATAGACATTCTTTGTATTTGTTGAAATACTTAATTTTGACATATGAAAATGTCATTTTAAGGCTTGATAACAATATTTTTCTTTCAAACTGTTTCTTAAAGAATGAAAAAACTTGCAATTTTAATGATTATATAAAATTAAATAAATTTTATAAAAGCACATCATTTTTATTTTCAAAGCAGATGCATATTGTCATGCTTTTGTGACTAAAAATATTTCTCTGCCATTGTTGAATTCAAAAGGCCCAATAAACAGTAGAGTATAATTTATTCTTGACAACCACAATGAATTAAAATTAAAATTTTAATATAAAATAAAATAAAATGTTACTATAATAGATTAATAGACTCGTGATAGAAAAAAACACACAATATACTCATCTACAAGGGCAATATTGTAATTTGAAAAGAAAAAGAAAATCACGTTCTTCAAAAGCAACCCATCATCTACTGCGCCAAAACTGCGTTTTGCAGGCCATATAACGCAAATAAGTGATTTTTAAATTTAGGTCGCCAAACACAAAAATATGGATTATTATCATTTTCTGATCGCAATAATCATTTAATCTACATCTAGTCGCATTCCCAAACACCCACTTTATGGCTTATTAGCGGGTTTAAAAATAGCTTATTCGTGGTTCTCGTCGGAATAAGTTTTTTTTAAAGCTTATTTGAGCTTATTACTTTCGTGGCTTATTGAAGTTGGCTACTTATCCTTTGTGGTCCACGGTGAAAACAAGAGGGAGACATAGATCCAAAGCTTAAGGAACAAGGACGTTGGCTGCTTTTGGGGTTTGGCATAAAGACAAATACAAGGACGATAGAGACCATCGATCTAGACATCAAACCAACATCCACCGATCTAGCATTTTTCAAGAAGAACCGAACGAGTCCAACTTTTTCAAACAACCGAACCAGTCTCATTTCAAGTAGAACCGAACGAGTAACATTTCAAAGATCACCGAACGAGTAACATTCCAAAGACCACCGAACGAGTACCCTGCCACTAGAGCCGAACGAGCCAACAACCTTGTGACAACCGAACGAACTCGAAATCTCAAGGAACCGATCGAGTATACTCTAGTTAGCACCGAACCAGTGACCTTCTAGCTTGAACCGAACTACATCAACCACGAGAACAAAAACTTACACGTTTTAACTAATTATATTTTTTCCGATTTTTTTTTTTTTGTTCAGTGACTTTAAACCCGACTTGACTTTAAGACTTTACATCAATCTTTGTATTCGTGGACATCCGTTCAATCAAGCGTGGATATTGGATTTTCCGACGATAATCTAAGAGCTGAATAAATCAAAACTGAAACAAAACCCTAAATTTAACAAATTCTCAATTGGAGGAGACAAAGAAAAAAAAAAAACGTGGGACGTGGTATTTTTAAATAAATTCAAACATATTCGACAATGTAACAATTATGTGGCCCCAGCAAATATTAGTTCTTTTCATCATTAATCCTTCTTTTGTTTATTTAACCCTCTTTTGTTGCAACAACAATACACAACGTTAGTCCTTCCCTCTTTGAAAAATGCCTGTTATCATTTAAAGTGAATCATTTGTGCACCGTTTGTCCTTACTTGAGTTTTAATCAATCAACCGTTAATTTTTCCCGAAGCTCAAAATTCGTGCACCTCAACGATTTAAAAAAAAGCTCAAAAACGTTATCGAAAGTTCAAGTTCTTCAACGACAGATCGAAACAAACGATTTCACCAACAAAACAATTCTATTTTCCACGGGTTTTTCTTGATTTATAGTAAAATCCCACGCCGCAAATACAATTGTAATTTTCTCGGTTTAAAAAATCATAGATTTTTAAACCCCGCAGAACTTAATTTGATTTCAATCCACAATAAACAATCCCTTTATCTGCTTAAGATGACCTACAAATCAATTTTCACACTTCTTCCACAATTCACAGGTAAAATGGAAACAGAAAGATAACTTTATCTTCGTGTTCTCTTTTCGGAAGAACAACAAATGCACAAATTTAAGACAAAGCAAAAAGAGTTGCATGGTAATAATTTTCGTAAACTCATTCACAACCTCATAGCATCTTTTCACACACAACTTAAAAGAACTCGAATCGTGTCCTGGGATTCAAACGTGCATTTGCAGACACTCCTTTGGTCAAGATGTTGAGAAACTCTTGTTATAGGCACAATGTTTCCTAAACGTGGGATCAATTAATGTAAAGCAACTAGACAAAGAAGAATTTCACGAAGAGATTGGATCCATAGTCTTTCTTTTTAAAGGTCCTCGAACACAGTTACAGATGTGTCATCCAGTCACGGATGTATTTGAGATGAATTGTGTTGTAATGACACGCAACTACTTTCTAAAATACACTCAACTCGAGATTCTAGAATTCCGTGACACACTGATCCAACACATGGAATCTAAGAAGAAGTCGATTGATGAAAGAGCACTAAGCATAAAACGAGAGTATGACAGCTGTGTGAATGAAAGACAAAACTCAGACAACAGAGAGAAAGGTTGATACGTGAAAAGCAGTGGATTCTAGTTTGGTTGAAACACAGGAAAGCATGGACAGAATCAAAAGAGCAGGATACAAGCAGCAGATCAGGGAATGATGCACATGCTGATGATGCAGATATCAGACCCATATATGAGAAGAGCCATGTTAGTACAAACAAACTGCTGAAATCAATATCTTTTCCTACTGACATCAACTATTACTGAGCAACCTAAATTCAATAATAAAGGAGAGGTTGACCATAATGTTGAACAATGTCATACAACATTTCGCTTTCCGCTCTGCTAAAATTAACATGAAAAACCAGACAAACTGAACTCCTAAATCAATCTCTTGAAACTGTAAATATTTTCTTCTCAAAAAGACCTTTTGCCTCAATTTCAAAAAAGATTTATATAAAGAATGGAAGCACATTGTGTTTAATGCTTGAACTTAAATTTGCAAAATCAAGTATTCATTTAAAAGTGAAGGGAACATGTCAATTTTTAAAAAGCAACAAGTGAATGAAGCCAAGGTTAAACATGACATAGAGTAATTGAGAACAATAAGACAGTCCGAATTATAACATGAAAAGTGGTGCTAAGTTCTTAAAGAAATGAGACTTAGAAAAGGCATTACAAGAAATGTTAGATTCTATCAAGACAACGAGAGCTAAAACATAGAACAACACAACTACTTTTATTTGGTCAACTAAATAATAAGTTCATAGCTCAACTTCAGGAAAAAGTATGTCTAAAAGCAGCATATAAAAAAATGGAGTTAAGGAAATTAACGATGAAATAGTGTGAATACTAAGTTTGGCAAAATCGTCAATCTTAGGGAAACACCGGCTTTAAAACAAACCAACGTAGAAACCCAATCAATATTAGACAACCCGACTGCGTTTAAGTCTGAACGACCTATATTTTCAATGAAACGGTTTGCCTCCCCAAGTTGATGTCAAATTAACCGATTTGTCAAAACCAGTCCACAACACACATTATTTGCCTAAGAAAAAAAGAGGAAAAATATGCTGTTGCAAAAACCTCCATCACATGATTGCAACCTGGGCTCACTAAGGTATAACTCAAATGACTATGTTTCTTAAACACTAACTAGAGGGAAAGCAAAGAAAAAGACACAAGAAAACAGTAGAATTCAAGAAACCTAGTGGGATGGCCTTTTGGCTAGATTCACAAAGCACAACTAATGTAGCAAACCAAAACCTAGGATCGAATAACCAAAAGTCTAGGAATTGTCTTGCATCTAAGAGTAGTTGCGTCACGACAAAAGACTATGCCATAGCAGAACAACTCTAGAACTTCTAGAAGTTCTTTTCTGACCTATCCAAACAATTTGTGTTCTCGACAATGTCACTAAATGTGTCTTTAATGCAAATCATGATTCTTGTGTAACAAAATTCCTGAATGAAGTCAACTCACGTGCTAAGGTTCCATCCAATAAGACAACGAACAGAAACAAACCCGTAGAACAAATAAGTGTTGCAAAGAAACCAGAAAGACAGATACCAAAAAGACATAGGTCTTCAATAAAAAAGACTTCCATTGTCCATGAGAAAACAATGACTCATACATCTTGTCTTAGGTGGAGAAACCCACTGGTAAAATTTTCAAGACATTGGTCCCCCTTAAGGTGGGGTTCCAACTGGAAAGAATATTCACTTCCTCAGCACTACCCAATGTTGACAGTGATCACCAAAATTATCAAATGAAGGAAATCACTAACCAATAAGAAATGCCGAACAAGACTTTTTGATTTCAGTGCAGGTATACTCTTAAAACTTAAGTTCAGTTTAAATAATCTTTCAATCCTAAAAAGGAAGGGACTCAGAGTTTGGGGTTGCTGGAAAGACGATATATAGAAACCAGGTGCTTCAAGGAAATTATTTTTTTCATCTGATGAATAAGCAATTGACTTCGATCATAACAGTTCAGAACCTCTGAATTCACGACCACAGTCAAGTGAACTGTCAAGTTCAAAGCCTTGTTCCAAAAGTTGTTCCTCCGCAACAAGTACAGCTACAATCACGACAAAGTTGGGGAATTATTTATTTCACCCATCACATAACAATCTGGAAGGTCAACATGTAAATATTTTTTTTATAAAACAAACTACAAAAATATAAAAAATCAAAAAGAAAATACAAAATCAAAAAAATCAGAAAATATGTTTCAAAAAAATACTTCCTCGACATGTCTCTGGAATCGATAAACATTTACGTACCTAGAAATGTTTGATTAAAAATCGACACGGGACGGGTAAATGAAGTTCGATCACCATGAGTTTTCAAATGTTTTCAAAACATGTCATTTTCTAATTTTCTTGATGGCTATTTGCCAAATAACAGTACGTAACCCCGACAATTTCAAAAAAGTAAAGTTTATCTATAAAATACTTACCCCTAACAACAAAGAAATTGTCACTCTTTTCTTTCCCCTCCCATCCTCGATCTTGAGCTGTTCATACAAGACATTCAAATTTTTTATAAGCTCAAGAAAAATGATAGGTACGCATAAGTGCTCTTAAACCCTTAGAGTGGAAGAGAAGCTCTCTAACAAGAAGTTTTTTCAAAATATAGAACCCAAGTTTTTAAAATTTCTCACTGACAATTCATAAACTTTTAAAAAATTGTGTGTTCAAAGCAACTCCATCTTTCAAGGGGATTGTTCGAAAAACAAAGTTTAATGAGTTTGGGTACATACATAATCACGACCTTTCTTAAGTAGTTCAAAACCAATGCCCAAAATCCTCTTAATAACAACAAGATATAATGACAAATCAATAAAATGATAGTTTTATAAGATGACTTATGTGTTTCAATCCTCTAATTTTATATCCGATTTTACAACTTGGTATCATTTTATATTGTGTCCAAACATAATGTAAAAATTGAGGGGGAGCACAAGTTTATGTTCCATGTATTTCTGTAGCTAAATAAAATATTACCCCATGGCATTTTTCAAGAACAAATTAATAAATCAAACAATATTTTCAAAAACAAAGTGACTTAGAATTTAAAATACGGGGTCTGAAAATAGTATAAAATGTGATCTAAAAAGAACCAAGAGTGCTATTCGAAAAAGTGGTTTTATGGTTACGATCTCAAACCTTACAACAATCTTATTTCACGACGATTAAGAAGTCATAAGGTGGGTAAGGTTTAAGGATATATGGTCCAATGATCCAACCAGAACCGGATGGTGAGTCAACCCTAGGACACTCCATAGTTTAAGAAATAGCATCCTTAGGTATGATTGGAGATGAATGTGTATAAGGGAAGAATGCCAAACTAAGATGAGCTAACACTGGAACAATCACAACAGGTTTAGTAATG
The DNA here is from genome assembly GCA_026074375.1 of Tanacetum coccineum. Taxonomy (NCBI): domain Eukaryota; kingdom Viridiplantae; phylum Streptophyta; class Magnoliopsida; order Asterales; family Asteraceae; genus Tanacetum; species Tanacetum coccineum. The sequence continues at coordinate 44,828 of BQNB010032006.1, forward strand.
GCGTCCTTTGGTAAGCATTGAAGGGGTAGAAGAAAAAAAAGAAACGTATGTAAAAAGGGTGAAAATAAAGAATCCCTCCACCCAACTTAAGGCAGAAAAACGTCGTCAATACATATGCTTCAGAATCCACAAATGTTGATTTCTGACATTGAATACGACAATCATGGACCCAGTGATGCAATGCACAACCCTTCATAGCCATTCGAGTTTCCTCCTCAAAAGAAACATGTCTCATTTTGTCATGGAATACACAAACACGACTTCTATTGACTTTTTCTCCACTCTGAGTCTAGTTAAATATTGTGAATAGGTGGCAGCTTGCTCCACCTCGCATTACAAAAAAAAACCAAAACGCACTAACATCTAGAGCTAAGAGAACATCAAATAAATCTCATGTTAGGTAACACATTCCATGACAAACACATGTTGAACAACATTAAATTCACAAGCAGTTAACAAAGAGTCCTACGCCATAAATCCCTTGTGATTATGCCAGAACAACCAGTGGATATCTATGAACTCCACAATGGATGAAGGAAAACCTCTGCTTGAGCCCAGTCATCAAACAAGCTCTTGGTAAGGTACTTTCGAGATTCCTAAATGAAATCAAAACTTGTGTCAACTGGAAAGAAACGATGGTGCGATTTCAATGTGAATCAAACCTTGTTTCCAGGAAAAATGATTTAGCCCGGCTTAACATGAAAGATAGTAACTATCTGGGATCCAACTCTTAACCTGTGTTGGGTCTGCTAGTGGTGAGGACGTTCCGGTAATGAGTAACAAGCAAGCATGGTAAATCTAATGACATATGTGTCTAAAAGATCATACTCTTTGAGCATGGAAACCCCTGTCAAAGAGATTCTTTGAATCTAACCTGATCACAGGTAAACAATATTTATAACTTGTAAAAACGAACCTACAGAACCGAGTTTAATCTAACCAATCCGAACGAATGACAACGCCATATTCGGTCTTCCACACGCTTTAATTGCTAAACTAATTTAATTTTTTCAGGATACTAAAGAGGAGAGGCGATTGCCTCCATATCCGAGCTGAAGTGGATTCAATTACCACATGCTATCTCATGCTACAAAACTACAAAGACATTCTATAAGCATCAAGATTCAAGAATCATGAAAGCTTAAGAATTAAAGACAAAGACTTCCGCACAAACTCTGATGATTACAAGAGACTTCCTGTCAAAGATATCAAGTCTATCAAGGGAGATTGTTAGCATGTTTTCAAATGATGCAAAGTATTAGCAAGTTGGTCAAGACACAAAGATCGCAAGGTGCAAAGACCGATCAATACGGAAGGATAAAAGAGTTTAAAGATCTCGACGAAAAAGACAAAGTCAAAAGACAATAGACAAAGGCTAAAGAACAAAGATTTACAAAGCATGAAGTGAACAAGCCTAGCCAACGAATTCAAGAACCATGAACCACAAAATCTTACGACAAAAGCAATCCCCCTCATTGATCTCATAAAGGAGGTAGTCACAATGAACTCACTTCGGGGGAATAGTCAGTACCTCAAAATATTGAGTCGAACAATGGAAGGTTCGATCATGTATATTAGGTTCCCGGTCACTTATTAATTTATGTTGTAAATAGCTAGATGTTAAAAGGCTTATTTAGTAATCTAATATTGTATATGTAATGGGCCTAAGCCCAAGTCAATCCCAAACCCATCCCACCTAGAAAGCCCATGGCTCATTAGGGTATTTAAACCATTTTCCACTTGGAAAATGGTGTTGATTCTCATTTGTTATTTTTCACTTGTATGAATTAACCATCTCATTTTCCTCTCTACATTTCTCTTTCTAACTTCTCTCTAAATTTCTTCCATTTTATCTCATCTTATTTTCTTGTTCATCATGGTGAAGTGAAAGTGATATTTGGTTCCGACACTGACACTATTTTTCCTAACTGCTACTGGCTTACATTTTGGAAACCACCAGTAGCTATATAGTTATGGTTGCTGCAACCACTTACTGAAGATGCCATCGAAACACGCAATCCAACTTTCTTTTAAAAAATAGTAAGCAAATAAACTGGATATTTATATATGCAAATATAAAAAATAATGGATGTTTAAGGTAACCCATGTTGGTTTTGTGTCGTTGCTATTTAGATGACTGCGACTCAGTGGTAGTAATGGCAATGTAGTAAAAATTTAAAAAAAGAAAAGAACATTGCAGCAGGTAGCAATGGCACCGGTACCAGTGGGAAGTTCTGAGATGGAACCGTTACCTGACTTGGACCACTTTGATCAACATCTGCATTGTCTATTTTGAATAAACACAATTATAAAACAATATTTATAATTGTTGTTACCAAGAGGACGTCCTGGTATCACTGATATTGTAACATCATGGTTAGAAGGGGATGCTTGTTGCCTTGGCTCATTTCCATCACCACTTACGGGTCATAAAAAATAGAAAGGTTAATAATTGAACCTTAAAGTACCTGATATAAAATCAAGATTGCCTCTAGGAATATCAAAATTTATGTTTTGATTTTAGTCACAGAATGCTCAGACTTTGTTTAATATGGAAGTGCTCTCACATAATGACTTGCTCTCACATAATAACCTACAAAATGAACAAACAAAAAAGTGAAGTACATAACTGAATTTGTAATTTATTTGTTCACATGCTAATTTCAATATTTTGGTATCATGCTTGTTATACGCCATACCTTAATCCTTGGTCGCCAGCTTATTATTATCTAATATTTTCCACAAGATATAAGCAATGATAAACATATGTGGTGTAGTTCAACTTAATGTTAAAGTAAGTATGTGATAATCCGTTGTAATACAACATGATTAACTGTATTAAGGAGGGTGTATAAAATTGGTGTTTGGATGTTTGGAAAAGGAGTGAATAAGTAAATTTTATTTTACTCTAAGATAATCATTTATGCTGCAACAAGTATGAAACTAACAATACAAAACTGATTATTTGACGCCTAAATAAATAATCATATATTTAAAAGCTGAACTTGTTTATCCAGGATTAATATTGACTATTGCTTACCCTCCATACATAGCTCTCATGTCCATGACATTCCGTATAGTTGACCAGTTAATATCTAAGCCATTCAAATATGACTTGTTAACCACACGTTTCCAGTGTTCAAAGTCTGCAGAAAATCTCCAGGAGTTGGTTTGCCATAAACACCAACTTGTGCTGACAATAACCAGTAAGGCGCTTTTTCAGCTCTTGATGGCCATTGTTCAGGCCATTTGGAACCACGCTCTGGTTCTGCAACAGGTACCTTATACACATACCTTTAACCATTAAAAATGTGCTTAAATGATCAAAAACGTACAAAAAATACATCGTATTTGTATGTTTTGCATCTATATTGTGCAGGTAATGGATATCTATGAAAAGGACAAAAACGAAGCCAAAATGGATAAAACCGAGCACGGAATGGAAAAGAGCGTGAGAAGTCAAAAAGTCAAAGCTAAAAAGTCAACCCCGACAAAGTCAAAGTCAAAGGCGAAGCCGAAAAATGAAGAAATACTTAATGGGCCCACCTAACCGCATCTAATAGGGCCGGATTCAAGCCCATTAATCTGGAATTAAATGAAGCCTTTACACTTAAAAGGGGCCCAATACCCTTTTAATTATAACCCCGGACCGTCGGGAACCGGCCCAACAATGTGTACCCTGCCCAAACCATGTTAACTGTGTTTAAGCCCTTAACCCACTAACCCACCTTAACTCTTATCCTTAAAAGGACCATAGGTGCAAACAGCAATAAAAACTTCAAGGTCCAATAATAAGGAAATAATGGACTTCTCTTTGCAAACAGAACAAACAAACAACTTGAAGGAGCAATCTTGCCATTTTCTAAACCTTCAAATGGGGCGCCAAAGTTACTGTACATCTTCAACACACACGCTTTGTGTGTGTCTGTCTCTGCCATAACCAAACAAAAACCTCACTCCACAACAAAACATCACCATCCTTCATAACCCACCACACAAATAGCCAAAATCCACCTTGGCAATCCTCAATAACATCATTCGACAAGGGAAGAAGACAAAGATTGGAGGGTCAAGATCAATAGATGTGGGCAGCACTCAAGATCAATGGCCTTGATGATTCTTGGACTCTCCTCACACAACAAACACACCCTTCAGTCCCTCTCACGAAGAAAGCACACATCAAAGAGGACCTAGAACCTTCTTAGCTTTTATATAAATAGGACTCATTGTAAGCCTTTGGACACTTAGCTTTTAATCTAGTTTAACTTTCAGCTTATATTTTAAGTCTTTTTAGCTTATTGTATTGTTTTCTTAAAAGCCTTGTACTAATTTTAAGTTTAATGAAAAAATTGAAGTTTTTATGTTTTATCCTATTTTTAAGTTAAAATGTTTTATGTTTTAAAACTGTTTTATAAGCTCACAAAAGCTCTTTTTATATCATTCTTAAGCTGTTTACTTAAGTCTTACAAACTCTTTCATAGTTTGTAAGGTTTAAGCTTATTTTACAAAAAATCACTCAAAAGCTCAAATGGAAGATAAGCCAAAAAGGGAAGGGCTTATAGGTTGCTAAGCCATAAGGATCTGTTTTGTAGCTTAAAATTAAGCTCAAAAAGTCCCCTCTTGGCTGTTTGCTTAATAGTTGTGAGCCAAAAAGCTCATTTGCTTATTTGAGCTTATTTGCTTATTGTTTCTGCTTAATTTAGGTTTAATATTGCTTATTAGGTTAGCTTAAGTCCATTTTAGCTTAGTTGTCTTAGGGTAGAGCTTATTTAGCCTTATTTGCACTTTTAGTTTGAAATTTTAAGTTTTAAAGCTTTTTAAGTATTCTGTCATTTTTAGCTCAATCTAGTTTAGCTTATTTTGTGTCTTATTTATGTTCCTTAATGCTTATTAGATATAGCTTATTACCTGTGTTAGCTTATTCCTCTTTTTCATTAGTTTATTTAGTTTAAAAAGCAAACAGTTTAGGATTTTTGCCTTTGTAAGTTTTTAAGCATTATGTCAAGCTTTTTAGCTTATTTTTGAGCTTATTTTTAAGTTTCAAAAATTTTGTCTTTACAAAAGTTGCTTAGTTTTAGCTTAACAAAAAAAGTTTTAAAAAAATGGAAAATAAAAACATTTAGGAGTAGGGGAAGTCCCAAGTTAGCAGGGCTCAAACTCGGGACCTCTACCCACTCACCAAACGCTTTAACACAACACACACTCACCACTCTGCCCTTGGGTCTTTTCCGTTTAAGTTTGCACTCTTTATTCTTTTATAACCTTTTTAGCCTTTTTAGCTTATAAGTTGTTTAAGCTTTTTAACAGCTTATTTTGATAAGCTGTGTTACCCCTTTTATTTTTCTTAGATCCAACACTGTTTAAACTATTTTTTGTAATTTTTTCAGATTTTTCATAATTCGTTTAGTATTTTTAATATTTAATTTAGATTAAATTCGTTTTTAATTCATAAAAAATTATAAAAAAGTCAAAAAAATATAATTCTTTTTTAGAAAATTTTCTTTTAACATTTAGGACTTAGGAAAATTAGATTTGCATTCGTAGGGTTAAAATTTTAGAATTTCATTTTTTAAAGAACGGGATTTGAATCCCGTTCTCGTTTTCTTCGTTCTTTAACTTTAAAAGCTCTCGTTTTAGGATTTTCTTTAATTTTTCTTATATTTTAGTCAATTAGGACTTATAAAAGTTAAAAAGATCATTTTAGGATTTAATTTTGATAAATTAGGGTTTTAAGTCACGTTTTTAGGATTCTCGTTTGCGTTTTTAGTTTAAATTTGTGTTGCCTTAATTGTTTTTAGTGTAGATTGCATTAATTTTTCCGTAGATTTAGAAAACCAATCAAAATATTTGTCATTCAAACATCAATTATCAAACCGATTTTCGACTTTTAAATTTGCATTCCTCGTCGGGAAAACGACCCGGGAATATCATATACTACTCGGATTTCATTGATTTTCTTTCTTTAAACATTTTCAAGGGATACTTAATTAGGTTTGGTTAATATAAGTAGTATATTATTATTATATATTATTTATATATACATTAAGAAAGCAATCAACTTATTTACATAAGCTGTTTCACCCGTTTTATTTTTCTTAGGTTTAGCATAGTGTAAAGTATTTTTCACGAATTTTTTCAGAATTTTCCAAATTAGTTTAGTATTTTTTATTAATTTTTTAGATTAAATCCGTTTTTAATTCATAATAAATAAAATAAAAGTAAAAAAAATATTATTCTTTTTTTTCAAAATTTTCTTTTATCATTTAGGATTTATAAAAATTAAATTTTCATTTGTAGGGTTAAAATTTTAGAATTTAGGTTTTTAAAGAACGGGTTTTGAATCCCGTTATCGTTTTTATTGTTTTAGCCTTATTTGCTTTCGTTTTTAGTGTGCCTTTACTTGTTTGTGCATTTTATTTGTAGAAATAGAAAACCAAATCAAATTTGTGATATTCAAGCATTATTTCACAAACGTTACCTCTATTTTCCATTCACACCTCGTCGGGATACAACCCGGGAAGGTTTTTTGGGATTTTGCTTTGGTCAAAAGTAATTATCTTTTAAAAGCCTCACAGAATTCTTATTATTGATATTTTGGTGGTAAAAACGGGATTACGTGAAAACAACGGCTGCAGGTACAATGAAATCGATAGATCCCCCCATACTAGAATTGAACATTGTCCTCAATGTTTTAAGAAGGGTCTCTACGTAAATCTAAAGCC
>BQNB010032007.1:0-53511 GCA_026074375.1 Tanacetum coccineum
AAATAATTAATAGTTTGCATTTAGTAATTTTGGCATGCATATAGCAACAATGGATACATCAATTCAACGACTTCCAGTTTATATTCTTTGTTAGAAATAAAGAAATGTTCTACTTGTAAGCACTATTATAAAGTGCATGGACTAAATATGTTAAGTAAGGAAAGTTTAGTCAACAAGCTAACCAAGGACTATAAATAGTAATTTATGCCATGGTTAGATGTAACAATTTCATTTAATCAAAAGGCAAGTTAGGTAATTCTCTCTCTAAACACACATACTAATTACACCTTGATCTTCACACACTAATCATCAATCAAGATCTTATATTCAATATGTGGTATCAAGAGCCAATGATTGCGGATTAGTGCTTATTTTAGTGTTTGATTGTGTTTGTGAGATTGGGATTTTGCTTATTTGTGCTTATTACTTTTTTGAGCTTATTAGAGTGCTTATTCATTCATATCAGTTTCTAGTTGCTTAATACAGTTTCTGATTATTAATGTCAAATTTGCTAATTATTGATTTTGAGGTCAAATTTTCTAGTCAAACTGAATATTTTTCTGGTCAACGGTCAAAAACGGTTATTTTTTTTCTGCTTTCAAAATGCGTGGTCTTAAAAAGAAGTTCAAAACTGCTTATTCAACTTTTACAAGTCATTCAGTCAAACTTCTAAATTGGTCAAACAGTCAATTTTCTGGTCAAACAATCCATTTTAAGGTCTTCACTGCTAATTTTTAGCTTTAATCAGTACTCATTCAGATCTACTTTTACATGCTTAAAAGCATAAATAACTGCTATTGTGTATTTTAGTTTGAGTCGGGTTCACGCCTTAATGTCATCGAACCTATGACACCGACTAAAGATTGAAGGCACCGAACTAGCTCACCGAACAAGTCAATCGATCTAGTTCACCGAACGAGTTAACCGAACGAGCTCATCGAACAAGACAACCGATCTAACCATTTTACAATATAAAACTATACATTTTTTTAAATCCAGATCTAAACATATAATATAAAAAAAAGGATCTCAGTTAGGTATTTTTCTTATATCTTTTGTAAGATAAAAAGTACTAAAAAAATTCTCTTCGAAACAAAATACCAACTTCATCATAGATCAATTTCTGAAGCATACACTTCGTTTAATTTTCAAAACAATAAAGAAAAACCAAGAACAAATAAGTGTCCAAGTACCTTGATGATTTGTGAAAACCTACCCGTGATTTTACCAGTACCTTGATGATTCGTTCTTAACAGAAAACAAATATGAGTGTTATTGTGGGTTATATTGACTTTGTTTGATAAAGGGTTTTATGTGGTTGTGTTTATCAAAGAAAATAAGAGCTTTTATTTGTGGTGTGAGATTATTTAGAGGAGATATAGTCAAGAGAGATGAGTTTTAAGATTGAGAATTAGGTTTATTTTAAGTGAGGCGTGTAAAGTGAGATACCAGGGTTTGTGAGTTGTGTTTTATATCTAGCTAAAATTTTAGGGTTAGAGTATATCTTGTGTTGGGCTTTCATTTTTTTTATCTTCCAAAAACATTGAGAGCTAATATTGTTTTTATTTTGGGCTTGTGAAAATTGGATCCGAGTAATGTGTCATCAATTGTGAAATTGGAATATAGTCGTTTGTTTAAAATAGTTTTCATTTTTACATTTATATTTTAACTTGTTTACTATTAAACCTTTGTTTTTTTTAAGCAAAAGTAAATATAACCTTCTACTTTCAAACTTTATCACTTTTCAACTTTTAATTTTTTGTTTTTTATTTAGTTATTTTTTAGTTTTACATATTTAGTATTTTCAATTTTGTTACTTTAGCCTTTCTGTAGAAAATAGATTACACCGTTAGTCCTTATTGGCCTCTAATTCCACCGTTAAGTGCTACTAAAGTAAAACGCACTTGCACCGATTGTCCCTTAACATTTGGGAGGTTTTAATCAACATTCCTCATCTCAAGTTGAAGGTTTATACACCGAAAGATTGATATGGGGCCATGTTTGGAATAGTGTTGGGACTAGATTCATTTTCATAAAATAATTTAAAAAAATTTTTAAAAAAATTATTAACATTTTGGTAAAATATTATTTTTTAGTGAATAGATTTTTTTTAGTCTACGGATTTTTTTCTTGCGAATTAAATAATTTTTTGTTTGCGCAAGTTAGTTAGTTAGTTTGTGGTGATTAATTGAGCAAGCTTGTCGGGATTATTCGTTGACTATCGGGATTTTTGTTCGAGACAAGATGAGTCGAGACGTGATTACGGTTGGTTCGACAATGCGGATTCCGTTGTTATATCGGGGTGAATACTCTCAGTGGCGTGAACGGTTTATGAACTATCTTGAAGAGCAAACGGATGGTGAAGCAATGATTAATTCTATTCAGAATGGTGATCACCCATTGCCTGTTATTGCTCAAGTGTCACTTGCTGGAACCGCACCAAATGCACCTCCTACTCTTAAGGATCCCCAATTTTGGACTGCTGAAGAGAAAAAAGAATCGAAAGATTGATCGTCTTGCAAGATCTCTTTTGATTCAAGGGCTTCCAAATGACATTTATTCTCTCATTGATAGCAACGATACTGCTAAAGATTTATGGGATGCTCTTGAAAGGCAGATGCGTGGTTCTGAGTATGGTGAACAAGATAGGAAATGTAGGTCCTTGGTATATGATCTGACTAGCCTTTGTAAGACGATAGATAACTTAGATAAATCCAAATCAACTAATGAGAGACACTGCCTATTAAATATCAAGTGTAATGCGGGAAACTTAACACAAGAATTAAGAAGAAACTATAATACTAAATTGCAATAAACCTCTATGCCTTCTATTGATCATTTTTCAATCACGTAGTACATAACATCGTGCCTTAGGGTTCCTCTTATACACCAAGGAAAACCTTAATGGGCTTTACAACCGTGTGAAAGGATAATACATATCCTTTACTAAGATATCTCCTAAGATATCTCTAAGATAACTATTACTATTCTGTTACATAAACAGACTTAACTATGAACAGAACTAACTATGACCAGTACTAACCTCTTGTACTGCTAATACACCATTACAAACTTAGTACTGCAGACTTAATTTTGAATTCGAGTCAGTATTAACTCAATACTACCAGAACTAACTATTATACCAGACTTAACTGTTATACCTCCAGTATTAAGTTCTGTTACAATCTATTTCCCAACAATCCTCCCTAACTGATCTCACCTGTGACTTCAAGTTCCTTCAAAAATTCTTGATCTTTTTAACTTTAAATACATAATAAGCATTCTGAGGATGTTGTAAATAGAATTCTTCAAGTTATTCTTGATCTGCAACACTTCAAATCATCTCTTTTGATCTTGACAACAACTATGCTTCAAAGCTCTTCAGCAATCCGTCATATCAGCAACATTGACAATATGTACATCAAATCATAAAGTTTCAGTCCTATTCTTATCACTTCCAGTGTGTAAATCTCCTGTGAGAGTGAATCATTGAAAATTTGAAATGGATTTGATGTCATCTTACAGTTACCATCACTCTGGAGTAGTCAGTCCTTTACCACCAGAAAAGGTGTATGTCCCTATGGTCCGACAAAAAACCATTTCAATCCTCTCAGAAACATGAACATTGGTGAGTTTGATACCATATTGGTTTTTGGCAAACCATTACAGCCATAAACGGAATGATAATCCTTTACCTGTACCGTTTGCTTTCAGGGCTAGTCAATCCTTTGGCACCAGAAAAGGAAAATTCCATGGTGGAATTGATACCCATATCAACTCTTGTAACATGAAAACTTGTGAGTTGATACACCATCCACTTTTTGGTAAAGTGTCACCATCTAATAGGATTCCAAATTGGTCCTTTACCAAGAGCATAACCTCATGACTAGTATTATGGTTTTTCCACAGCCTCTACCACAAGCCATAAACTTGTCGTGGCTAGCCAACTCTTCACTAAACAGATATGGAGAGTTGAAAACCATACAACTTATTGCAATTGGTCAACCATAGAACGGATTTGAGAAGTCTTTACCAAGAGCCGTTTGCTCCTGGACTAGCCAGTTCTTATGTTGATTAGACATGGTGAACTGATAACCATTTGTTGTGTTAGTGCATAGCACCTCCACCAAGTGTTATCCTTCTCATCTCTATCCTAGGCTTCTAACTCTTCAACTCACTAACTTCTAATACCAGCTGCTTTTCCATCATATCACATTTTGTAGCAATCCTCATCTGGTTTTCCTCCTTGAAGTTCTTATCCCCCCCCCTAAGCATGCTTTGCATATCTCAGCAGACAATGTATAATTCCTTTCCATCCAACACATATATATATCCATTGACTCTAAGTTCAAACAGTGTACTCTACAGGAATCATAATATCTCCAACTTATGATCCTTTGCTGTCCTAATGCACTCCAAATAGGATCTGTACTAAGAGGTTCTTCAAACATATTCTTTAAATACTTCCAAAATACCTTCTCTAGCTCATCCTCTGGTCCATCCATCCCATATCTATTCATTACAATCCTATATAACTCAGTAAGATCATCTCTAGATATAACCTTCAGTATAGCACCAAAAATAATGTACACTACATCAGTTCCATCTTCCCTAACTATTTGGTACACTCCTTTTTCTCCTTGCTTGATGATCTTATATGTAGCTATACTAGGTGTTTTCATAGCTTCAGTAACTATGCTTATTAATAATTTTAGTACCAGGACAGAATTCATCTGCTCACAAGATCAATCAGACCTTCATAGTCATACCCTTATCAATGTCTGTATGCAATCCTTTCCTTGCAATTGTATTTCTCTCCTTTTTCCCAGACTTTTTGGCTGGCTCAGCATCCTTTGCTTCATCATCTTTCAGTCTTTTTGGAGTCTTTGTCTGAAGCTCTTCACCAAATCTTTTCAAACTAGCTTTAGAGGCTTCAAAATTTATTGGTGCAAAGGATTCAACCTGTTTCACACGCTTATCAAATTCCTTCCTTGAACTCTTCAAAACTTAAATTCTTCATGCTGATAAAACTTCCCTTCCCCTGATTCTTCAAGTAATACATCATATAAGCTCAGCTGTGATAGGGTCATAGGGCTTATTTTTTTTTTAGCTCTTGCTCTTTTCCTCTGCAAAAATTTTTCTTTCCTTGATTTACAAGATTAACCACTTCTTTGCAAAATCTTCACCTTGTAATTCACTTCCCTAGCATGAGTTTGACAACTCTGCATTAGCTTCAATCTTTTCTCTAATCAAATCCCAATCTTCATTTGTGTAATGCTGAGCTTCAAATTGAACTTGAGCTTTTCTTTTCTTCTGTTGCTCATTCAATTCTTCTTTTTCTGCAATTCTTTGAGCTAAGAGTGAATCCAAGTGTATTTGTTTAGCTTCTTCTTCTTTCTGTAAAGAATCCAATCTGATTGCTTCATCAAGGCTAGCTTCCTCTTGTAAAATTTGTTCCTTTGACTTCTTAGGAGTTTCTTCAATGATCATAGGAGCTTTCCCTGCTCTTTGGCCTTTATCAGGAGAAGGAGTAGACTTTTTAGCACCAACAGTACTAACTTGTTCACTGCCAGTACTAACTTGTTCACTAACAGTACTAAGTTTAATACAGCCGAGTGATTAACTCTTCAGCAGTATAAAATGTCAGCACCGATGATCAACTTCTTCTTGAAAATCAAGCTTGAGACTACTTCTTTCCCGTAGTCTCTCTTCCTCTTGTATCATCCTTCCCTTATCAAATAGACTTTGGCTTAAGAGGCAACCCTAGAGAAGTTTTGGTTGCTTCAAGAGTATTTGTACTTATGTCTTCCACTTGTTCCTCCCCCTGAAGCATCTACTTTGTTGTAGAAGAGTACCATTCCTTGTTACCAAAGAATCTAGAGATCATCTTGCTTTTCTCCCCTGAGCATCAGGTTCTTCCTCTTCAGATTCTGACAAAACCACATTTCCTCTTTTTCAAAATCCTCGCTTCTTTCACTTCTTGACTAACTCACAATAGCATTCCCCATAAGTCCCAGCTTGGTTGATTGAGAGCCGTTTATAGGCTGTCAATTTCTTGATATCAACTGAGGGACTACTAAGATAAGCATCCATAGCATTTGTCCTTTGCTTTGTTCTATGTGGGTGAGAAGTGTTGGTGGACAGGAGATGGCTCCTCAAAAGTGTGCTCAAATGGTGCAGGTTCAGTGGTTAGGTATAGATGTACAGTGTAGGAATGGTTGCAGGAAATAGGAGTGGAATTGTACTGGAAAAGGTAATGATGTAGATGGTACTGGAGGTGTGGATGATGATGGTTAAGTGTGAGCCACAGCATCATGTTCTTGACCTGCATTTGGGTTAGTAGCAACAAGTAACATAGCAGGCAATAAAGGTCTTGGTGCCCCTCGAAAACCCCTTTTCATGTTCCCAAAGATCTTTTTGGTCAGGCTCACAGCCAGATAAAGGTGTTTGTTTTTCGTTTGAATATTCAAAATCATTTGCAGAAAACGAGGATACATCAAAAACTTTGTCTTGCTTTTCAAATTTTGCCACAATACCCATCAAAATAAGTTTGAAAAAGTTATAAACTCTATCAGTGGATAGACAAATCAAAGCAGTAGCAATATTGCTACCGAATTGATCTCATCCACCACTTTTAGAGCTTATAGAGTATAAAAGATGGTGGACTAAATATCTCCATTGGGGTGTTAAATTTTTTTTTCCAAAAAGTAAAGGTTCCCATCAGTAGGAATACCCCATTTGCTCATCCCCCAAAAATTACATCCAGTTGGCAACATTGTAATCCCTGTGGCATCTGCTAATTGACGTGTATCTCTAATAATGCCTCAGTGATTGTGTTACCTTATGGTATCACTGGTTTGCATTTATTTCTAACTCCCATCAGCTTAATATTGCATAGCAGTCTGCCAAAACTGTTGAGTACAAGTTAATCCATATATAGTTGGATTAGAGTTTAGGCATAGCCTAGAGGTTGAAACCACGAAGAAAATCCACTATTCTCAGCAAACCGCTGCACTTTGGTCAGGCTTGGCCAAAACCCACTTATATGTTTATTTGTCACAATACTTTAATTGGGTCATTGGACAATCGTATCAATACTTGGGTTTTGATGCGAGTGAGGTTGTAGATGCTGGTAACAGAACGCTTGACTATTTTCGTTATAAAATTAAAAAGATTTTTACTTTGCGAAAAGGAGATAGCAATAAAAAGATAAGAATAAAAAGACATCAAACTTTATCATAATATCTTCTCTGAGGAACGACAATAGCGCCGAAAAATCTCTAACTGTAACATTTAAACATTGTGAGGGAAGGGGGGGGGGAGAAAACAATAGAAAAAGTCAAATTTTCCCCCGCAACAGCATTACAATAACCTACCATATTAAAAAATTACACTACGATAGACTTAATTTTGGACAACCAGAGTTAATAAAGAGATTCAACCCAATTAATTCTTTCAACCAGAATTAAGTATGTACTAAAGATGTACAAAAGCTAAAACTTGTCACACTCCCTTTTCATCATGCTAATGCCTGCAAAATTATTAAAAACAAAGTAAAAAACATTGCTGCCAGAGATTGGATATGACAAATTAAATGAAAACTAACTACCCGAGATTAATGCAACTTAACTACCATATTAAAATAACATAACACCAGTATTAATTTAAACTACAAACAAGTATTAAGATTAAATTAACTAACAATATTAAGATAAAATAAACTAACAGATATTAAGGACTACATACTAGCAGAATTAAACAAACTATACAACTAAACCTCCCTTAAATTAGCTATGGGGTTTATCATACATGCTAAACCACAAGTAATAAACCGTGGTCCATCAAAAGGTTGGTCAACAGGTCAGCTACATTTAATTTCTGTGTGAATTTTCTTCACACTAATGAGCTTCTTCACATAACAATCTCTAATAAACATGTGAACGTATCACGATGTGCTTTATCATGAAAGTTATAATAATAGGGTTTCTTCATAATGCAGATTGTGCTTTCAATTATCAATGTTGATTTTGGTATTCATGAAATGAAAACCATAGCCATCAATAATTTTTGAACCCACAATACTTGTCCCACAGCAAATTGCAGCAGCTACATATTACAGCTATAGTGTGAAGTAGCCACTTGGTTCTGTTCTTACATTCCATGAGAAAGCTTGTCCAAGAAATTGACAACCACCTGTTGTGGATTTCCTGTCAAGGTTGGACCCACCATAATCACTATCAGAGAATGCTTCCAAGTCAAAGGGTGATTCCCTAGGATACCATAAGCCCAAGTTTGGTTTGCCCTTGAGATACTTGAAGATTCTCTTGACATCATTGAGATGAGAAGTCTTTGAAGTTACCTAAAAACGTGAACAAAACAACATACTGCATACATTATATCAGGTCTAGAGGCAGTTAAGTACATGAGGGAACCTATCATGGATCTGTACAAGTGTACATCTAC
This sequence comes from Tanacetum coccineum, assembly GCA_026074375.1. Taxonomy (NCBI): domain Eukaryota; kingdom Viridiplantae; phylum Streptophyta; class Magnoliopsida; order Asterales; family Asteraceae; genus Tanacetum; species Tanacetum coccineum. The sequence goes on from BQNB010032007.1 coordinate 8,464, forward strand.
ATCAATAGCTTCCTCATCCTTTGTCAGAGGCACCTTGGTCTCCATGGGAGTTATTGCAGCTTTCACATTTACAAGATCAAATTTCTTGAGTATCTCAGCTACATACTTGTCCTGAGATATAAAGATTCCTCCCTTGTTCTGTTTGACTTGTAGACCTAAGAAAAATGTGAGTTCACCCATGGAACTCATCTGAAATCTGCTTTTCATCAAGGCTTCAAACTCATCACACCAAGACTTGTTAGTAGAACCAAAAATGATATCATCAACATACACTTGAACCAGCATGATATCCTTTTATTTCCCCTTTTGAGAATAAATCTTGTCAATTGTGACCCACTTGTACCCATTTTCTCTAGAAATGTTGAATAAAGTAGCATACCAAGCTCTAGGAGCTTGATGTAGTCCATACAAAGCTTTGACCACCTTATAAACCTTTGTAGGATGATCAGTGGGGGGAGGGGTGGATCAAAAAACCAAGGTTTGAGACATAAACCTCTCATCTAATAGTGCCATATAGAAAAGGCACTTTTAACATCCATTGAATACTAAACCCCATAAATAAGGCAAAGGCTACAAACAACCTGATAGCTTCTATTCTTGCCAACAAGGGTCAAAAACCTCATCATAGTTAATACCTTCTTCCTGTGTGTACCCTTGGGCCACCAATCTTGCCTTATTCCTCACAACCACACCTCTTTCATCTCTTTTATTTCTGTAGACCCACTTTGTACCAATCACCTTCATTCCATGAGGTAGATCTACAATAAACCCAACATGATATGAAGCTTGAACTGTAATCGTTCTCTTATGCATGGCTTGAACCCAACTGGCATCTTGTAAAGCTTCAACAATCTTTTTAGGATCCCATGAGATAGAAAAACAGGCAAACAAACAATTGTTGTTGATCTTTTGTGATTGATTCCTATGCTGCATTTGAATAAGACTGAGAAGAGCATGAGCTCCTATTTGTTTGCACTTTGCTTCTAGTTTGGCACAGCTGATGTAGATCACCAAGTAATTTGACTTTTTGGTGAATATTATGAATCCAGTGTAGGAGTAGGACTGACTTCATTTCTTGGAGAAGATTGTTTGAAATCATTATCACCACCTTCCTAATCATAAGATGCCTCATCAAAAATTCCTGTCTCAGACTTGTAAAAGATTCGGCACTGGCATGAGGTAATCCATCATCAATCAATAACTACCAGATAATAAACTGGCTTCACTGACCAGTATTAACTGAAGTAGTACTGGTAGTGGTGTTTTCAGATACTTTTCCTAAATGCTTTAGAGCAATTTCTTCCAACTCTCTTCTAAAAGCTTGAATCTTAGGATTATCTTCTGAAGTGTCAGTAGAAAAAGCCTTCTTCTCTTGTTGAAGTTCTGTCAAGATCTCTTCTTTCTTTGAATTTGTGGAAGATTTCCTTGATTCAGCTTTTCCTTCAGTATTCCTCACAGTTGAAGGTACAACAATAAGCTCTACATCCTCATCTTTTTCCTTAGAGGCATTAAAACTTGGAGTTTGTGAAGTACCTGCACTGTTAGTTACTTCTGAAGCACCTGCATGTGGGTTAGCTTGATTCTCCAAAGATACAGGAATATAGTTCATAGAATCAGTAAGATAGTCAATATCAAACATCCATCTATATCCTACTCCTTTGACATTGGGTTTATCTTCAAGAAAGTTAACATGCAGATTTACTTCTACTCTTTTGGTTACTAAATTATAAACCCTATAGGCTTTGCTATATTGTTAGTAACCAACTAAGAATCCCTTCTCAGATTTTCCATTAAACTTGCCAAAGCACACTAAAGGTATCAAAAATGGAACATGACCACCCAAAGGGCTTATGTTAGCTAATAATTGTTTGTGGCCAAACAAAAAGCTCAAATGGAGTTTAGTTTTGAAGGTTTTGTCACTCTTACCCTATAAAAATATAGCAACAGTACTAACTGCTTCTGCCCAAAAAGTGTTGGTAAGAGAGAATCTAGCTAGCATAGTTCTAGCAGCCTCAATAAGGGTTCCCCCCTGTTCATTCTGTCAGCAACTCCATTTTGTTTTGTGGAGATTTGGCATTACTATACTCCTGTATCAATATTCCCTTATTCCCACAAAATTCAAGCATATCTCTATTCTTAAATTCAGTGCCATTAGATCTGATCTAATGATTTTAACCCTATACTAAGCTGGTTTCAACTGCCCAATACAAGTTTGAAAGAATTGCCACAGTTTCAATCCTTAGAGCAAAAAAGAAATACCCAACTAAATCTGGTACAATCATCATTAATGACAAGGCAATACATGCATGATTAATGCTTTTTACAGAAGTAGGACCAAAGAGATCCATATGCAAGGTATGAAGTGACACAGTGATTAATCTTTCTAACTTGGCCTTGCAGGAGGCCCTGTGTTGTTTGCCTTTATGGCAGGTAACACATGTGTGGTCATTTTTTTTGAAAACCTTGAAGTTAAGACTCTGACAAGTTTTCCCTTCACAAGTTTGTATTAGATTTTTAAATGATATGACCTAACCTTCTGATGCCATATTTTAGATTTTATCATCAATGTGCTTAAGCAATCACACAGGCAAAACCTTTTGCATGAAAGGTGTCTTCATGTCAAAACTGTACATATTGTGGTGTCTAGGACCTTTAAAAGTATCTGATTTCATCAGCAATTTAAAGTCCAGAAGCCACAACAAGACCCTTCAGTTTCAGTAAAAAGAACCTTGTGCTGCTTATCACAAATTTGTGATATTGAGAAAAGGTTAAAATGCCCTAATTCTTTTACAAAAGACACACTATCAAAATCTAAATTACCAACTCTTATTCTTCCTTTACCAGATATGTAGAGCTTTGCTACCATCCAATAGGTAACAGATCCCCCCATTGAATTCTTCAAATCCTACAGTTTGAACCTTGTTACCTATCATGTGCCCCTGAGCATCCACTATCAAATATACCTCTATCTACCATGTTCTTCAGTGGATGTTCTTGCACATGAAAAAGAGAAATTAGTTTCTCTTAGGGACCCAGGCCTTTACAGGCTTGGGTCTGCCTTGTGGACCATTATCATTCCCAGTTCTAACAAAGGTCGGTCCACTGTTATAATTGAAGTTTGGTCTTGTGTTGCTCCAATTATAACTTGCTGAGGTCTTAACAGCAGATCCCCAACTTCCTATTACAACATTGGAATGTGACATTTGTGCTGTAGTTTTGGCAAAGGGACTTATTACAGATGAATATGATTTTGAAAAATCCCTTCTTTGATTCATTTGATTCATCTGTGGTCTTTTGGGACTTGAACTGTTTGAGGTCTTGTTAGGTACTGGCTGTCTAATAATTTTGAGACAGAAGTAGTACTATTTTGACTTTATTATGTCTGCTCCGTATTTTTCTCACGCCATTTTACTCATTTCATTTACAAAACAAAGACATTTTTATGGTTTTTTACTTCGTATTTTAATACTTTTAACTTATCAAACTTTATAAATTTTATTCTGTTTTTGTTATTTCGCACTTTTATAATAAAAAAATTATAAAATAGATTAATTTAGAAGACGTGTGAATCTTATTTTAACAGTGTGTAACCCACAACCCTTTAAGAAAACTATTTGTACTTTTCATGTTTTTTTTGTTTTTTATTATTTTTTATAACTTTTTTATATTATAAAACTATAAAAAAAGAAAATGCAAAACAAAAAATATAAATTTTAATAAGTTAAAAGCTTCAATTACACTACTAGACAAAAAACAAGTAACGAAACATAAAACTGCCAACTCAAGAAAAGAAACGAAAAGAAAAAACATTTCAGTCTGTTGTTGACGATTAACAATGACCTAAAAATAAAAAAAGATAAACCTCGTTATTCGAGAATTTACAAAACATGGTTGACCCCCCCCCGTACCAGTTAGAAAATTCACTGGATCTATTCATCTGTATAATGGGTTTTGGCTCTTGTAGGGGGTCCTTTTTTTACATAAACGTACAAAGAGACTCATTCAATTCATCTTGATGGGTGAAGGAGTATAATCTCCATTAAGGTAGCTATGTGGTACACCTTAAAATCATTAGTCTTAAGTATCTATTGTTACAAGGGTTTTCCATCTGAATCCTCTTTTTTGAACATTAAAACTGAGAAGTTCATTTCTTCCTATTAACTATAGATCCTCATTTGTTTGATTGTATTTCATTACTAAGCCAAAATTTTCTATTTGAACTCATGCCAGAATAGATTATCTCCAAAGATTTTGGAAGATTATTTTCATGTATCTAATGTTTTCTGCAATTGTTTCGTTTTCTTTTAGCAGCTTTCATTCATATTCTACTATATCTTTTACGCTTTTATATTTTTCATATATTTCATTAGCCTGGATGGATATGTAAGCTTTTATTTTAGAGAAAGTTGCTGTTTTTGAAAAGTACAAGTTGAGCGTCTAGTTTCTTAACAACTTGACTATATGCAAGTATTTGTGCTTCTGATCACCTAACTGATTCATTTGTTTATCACACAGTAGTTTAAGAGTATTGTCATGAATCAATGCAAGTTTTAGAATCACAAAGTTACCTCATTACTTGAGCTGATGCCCATAAAGTGCATGACTTTGTCTCTTCAACATCACTGTGGATGTTCTCCCAATTGACGATCCCATCATCATTGTAGACAAGGGGCCCTCTGATTCTTCTCTTGCTTCCCAGCTTCTTGATGTTGATAAAATGAGTCTCTCTTCTTCTTTCCATCATGTGTCCCATTTGCTGTACATTCCTAGCAAAAGTGACCAGTAGTTGGTGACAATTGAACGCATTCAAGCTTCTTTTTGTCAAAAGACCAACAGGTGTTTTTCCGCTTCCGACGCGAACTCTTCTCATGAGTTTTCTTATAGACTTCTTCATCGAATAGCAATCATTGCTATATGCCAATTTATGTCCATCTCTTCAATGTCTACATCGATCAAATTTTGTTCCAGCTCGTCTCTCATTGAGCAAGTGGCTGCCCAGTCCTTTGATTGTTTGCAAATGAGGGAATAGAGTGATTACTTCATCAGCAAATGTCCAACAAGGAACTTCTTTTTCAGGAATATGTTAAGAAGTTAGAATGGAGTGCAAGTACTATAGGAACCAGTTAAAAACCAGGACTTAACTTATTAGTGTTGCTTTTGCTTTGTGAAACAAAAGCAACATTTTGAGCACTTGAAGATGTTTTTGAGGCACTTGAATTTCTGCTCAAAACTCTAGGTTTTGTACAAATCATCAATAGATTAAAGTGTCAACACTGGTTTTTTAGTTACTCATAGTTATTGCAGTATTTGGACCACCTGCTCAGGCAAAGATCTGAGAAGTATATGATTTGCATCCTCAGTCGCGCATACTCAGCACCTTGAGCTTCCAACTGAGGGAAAGTAACTATCGATGGCAATTGTCACTTATCCCTTTTGTCTAGAATCCCTTGTCTGACTGGATTATTTTAAATGCCTTTTATTGTCTTTTGTTTGAAAACTGCTTTTTGCATTTTCTGTTGAATGAGTTGCAATTACACATTAACCTATGTATTGATGGACTCTTCCCAGATCTCGTTTTTCTGCAATATCATTCCATCGAAACGTTCTAGTTATGCTCTTGGATCATGGCCTTCAGGCAGGATTTATTAGGGCATTCCTTTCCTTTTTAACAGCTGTAATTGTCTGTTTGCTGCAGTTTACTGGTTGTGATGAAGTATTTCGAACGCAATACCATCTTTCAGTTGTGAAATTCTGTTTTCTGTGGAGTTTTCCAGAGCCTGAGTCATTACCTTCCCACCTCATTTTCAATAGTACATCAAGGTTAATGCTCCCTCTCTATAGCATATATATCATACTCCTCACTTCTTCAGAATTTGGTAGTTTGATATTTAAGATAGCAGTTTGTTTGAGGATATCAATATGTGGGGGTGTTTTTAGGTTGCATCACTAGTGGCTGAAGCATCTTCATGGTTTGATTCTTCAATCACAGTGAGATGTTGTGAGAACTCATCATATAGCGGTTGAGACTAATTTTTGTAAAGAACATGGAGGAGTGGTGTTTGTGGTCTAGTGACTTCTTCTTTCCAGAGTCCCTCTACATGGCTCTAATAACCATTGTAGGTCCTTGTTTAGGACTCTATATAGCTACTTTGTCCTATTAAGCCCATAGCTCTAACTTGATTAAATTACTCAATGTAACTATGTGATAGATCCATCTGACTTAGTAGAATATCAAGTGTTAATGTGGAATCTACACAAGAATTAAAGAAGAACAATTTAAAAACTAATATGGTATTGATTTCTATTTAGCTCTAATGTCTTTCTAATTGATATTTTTCAATCACGTACATAACATTGTGCCTGAAGGTTCCTTTTAACTATACCAAGGAAACCTAATGGGCTTTAGTCAACGATTAAAAAGAGTAATACATATATTTTCCTAAGATATCTCTAAGATATCTCTATTAAGATAACTATTACTCATTTGTTTACATAAACAGGGATCTCTTAACCTAAAACAGAATCTGTCTAAACTAAATATGACCAGTAACTGCTACTCTACCGTGTACTAACTGTAGTACTGCCAGACTAACTTAGTATTGCATTTTAGCTTAAGTACTGCCAGGACACTAACGAATCTGTACAGAACTTAACTGGTTATACAACCAGTATTAAGTCTCTTTCTACAATCTATTTCTAACAGTTGCCTATATCCTTTTTTGTACATCAAACTTGCTTCACCGTCTACTAGCAAAATGTGAAGAAGTTTGATAGCTATAAAATAGACTTTAGTCTTTGAGTTTAAGCGCACACATAACACATACAGCATCTCTTGTGGTGTATTCTCTTCTGTTGTTCAATCGTATATTTCTAGACTTAGTGAGATAGTATATGAAAAAAAAAAAAAAGTTTGGTGTATATGATCTCTGGTGTCTTACTTTCGTAATAGTTAAATTATTCAATATTGGCTTTCTATAGTGGAGGTATACTTGTAGTGTGGCATTATTTACAACTTTACATCTTGGTTCGGCATGTTTGGGATATTATCGCGTTTAGTTCCACGAACGTACGCGGATAAATATGTTAGATTTATCACTTACACTGAACGCACTCATCAACAGAATGTTTTGTTATTTCACAACTTCCAACTCACTTTTGTCCCCAATGTACATTAGTGATCGAATCGAGGCGGATTCAATTCATTGGCAAATGCAAAATCTATCGTTTTCATACTCATAAAAAACAGTATAACACAGTTTTTTTATCATTTTTGTTATGTACTTTTGTCAGTTTAATACTTTTAATTTGTTAAATTCTATAATTTTTATTTCACATTTTTATTTCATGATTTTATAATATAAAAAAATAACAAAAATAAAATAAATAAATAAACAGAGAGGATACAAATTACATTTAAGGAGTCTTTATAACCTACTAGTTGGTTACCCGCGCATAGCGGCGACAATAAAAATTTTACTAACTCAACTTTTTACGTAATTTCCTACCCGCTTAGTAATTTCATTTAACAACACTTTGAATGTATGTGTTCGTTGTATGTGTTCGTTTGAGTTTCCCGTAGCTTTCCCCCAATACCATATTAACATCATCATTCTCGCATGTAAAAAGACAACACTCTCTCCGAAAATATATAGTTTTAACGTATCAAGTTCATATTTAATTAAGGTTAAAGTTGTAAAAAATACAGATCAACATAAAATAAACCCGCTAAAAATGTAAAAAACAAAAAATTATAGTGGTTATTGAATATTTCATCATTTAAATAACAACATAGATTAGGGTGAAAATTGTTTTTTAATTACATGCTCATCCTGCAGGACACATTCCAAGCTGTATGGATCATGGACTTGATTCAGTTTATGTCCATGCTAGATTGAGACGACTCTCCCTTTGATAGACATGTTAGACACCATAGGGCTGACATCTTTGATGGGAGTAATTTTGATACTGGTTTCCAGTGCTGCAAATAAAAGCAAGATCAGTCAAAATAATGATACAAAACCCTATGTATAACAAACAAATAAACAGACAATAATATATTGAAACAAACCTTGTGAATGCTTCAAAGTCTTTTTCTTTGAACTTGACATGCTTTCAGTTGGTAGCGACTTGTTTCCCTTTTGATGTGACTTGCTTATAGTTGTTCGCGCCTTGTTCTCCTTTTGATGTGACTTGCTTTCTTTTTGGTATCCAAACTTTACTTTCATATTGTAATGTGCTTGTGTTATTATCGGGTGTGTTTTTGAGATGTGAGTTGGTCTCTCAAAACACCGCCTATTTATAGTTCAAGAGTAGGACACGTAGCTTAATATTGAAGTAGTTTTTCAAATTTGGATGAGATTGTTTTTAATGGATTGACACTGGATTATTCAGTCTTTTTAGCTACAATTAATGATATTTTGAAAATTTGTTGAAAGGTCAAACCGTTTTTGTAGGGATTAGCGAGAAAAGTTCATTTGCATACCAGTTTCTCCTTACATACCAAGGGACAAATCTCCACCATCCATTTGAGTTTGATCTAATGGTGAGGATTAATCTAAGATTTAACTTTATTTAATGGATAAGATTAAACCTTAAAAAACATCCACCACCCTTTCTTACCTTTGTGTTTTTTAATTAAAACACATTTTCACCCTTATTTTTAAAAATCACATACTGCAAAAACCGTAAAACGTTAAGATTTATAAATTACATCATCGTGACGAGCATTTAATTATCTTTAAATAGAGGGGCACTTTCATATACTTTCGACAAACTTTTTTTTTGTTTTTTTGTATTTTTTTTGTTTTTTCTCGTGCAGTATTTTTTTTGATATATCACTTGTGATATTACACTAATCTGTAAGTTAGAACACTTCACATGCTTTCGTAAAACGGATATAAATATTTGTGTGGAACTCCAACTAATTCATCGTTTTTGGCATATAAAAGTACATATCCTTAGCTTTCTAACCATTTATCATACATAATTTTTGGACCTCCAAATCAAAATAGTTTATTTATAGAAGTTGATGAATATCAAAGAATTTTATTTTTTATCATCAACCCCGCTTGAAGTATCACATATGATATAACATATTTGTACGTTCGAACACTCAACATGATGTCATGAAATGAGCATAAGTATTTGTGTAAAACATTAAATGATTGATCATGTTTGACATAAAAATAAACATCTTTACCATTCTAACCATATATCAAACATAATTTGTGAAAATTAAATTAAAACACTATAAAAACTATGTTTTAACCCTTTTAATCCTACTAACAGTATAATATCACAAGTGATAAATAACATTGATTACATGTTAAGATTTTCAAAAATAATCACAATTAGTGTCACATTATATTGCTTTATCACATGTGATATTAATTATATGTGAAATACCATAACTAATGTCACATTATATTACTTTATCACATGAGATTTTATTATATATTTATTTATCACCGGTGATACTACAATGTCAGGGGTAATAATTGTTAAGCTACGAGTGAATCTTAGTTTATAAAGGTATTGGTATAGGTTTTAGTGGTTAGGGTTTTAGGGGTTTTGGTATATAGTTTAGTGGTTAGGGGTTTAAGGTTTAGGGTATAAATTTTAAAGTTTATGTATATATATCACTTGTGATATTACACCTAGTGGTTAGAGGTTTAGGTTTTTGGTATAGGGTAGTCGTCAGGGGTTTAGTGTTTTTGGTATAGATTTTAAAGTTTATGTATATACCACTTGTGATATTATACCTAGTGTTTATGGATTTAGGGTTTTTGCATAGGGTTTAGTGGTTAGGGGTTTAGGGTTTAGGTATAAGGATTAGTGGTTAGGGAGGAGGGTTGAAGGTTTTTGGCACAGGGTTTAGTGGTTAGAGGTTTAGGGTTTTGGTATATGGTTTAGTGGTTAGGTGTTTAGGGTTTATGGTATAGGGTTTAGTGGTTAAGGGTTTAGGTTTTGGGTATAAAATTTAATGGTTAGGGGTTTAGGGTTTTTAGTATAGGTTTTAAAGTTTATATATATATCACTTGTGATATTATACATAGTGATTGGGGTTTAGGGGTTTTTGGTATAAGGTTTAGTGATTATGGGTTTAGGGTTTTTGGTATATGGTTTAGTGGTTAGGGGTTTAGGATATTTGGTATAGATTTTAAAGTTTATGTATATATCACTTGTGATATTATACCTAGTAATTAGAGGTTTAGGGTTTTTGGTATAGGGTTTAGTGGTTAGGGGTTTAGGTTCTGGTATAGATTTTAAAGTTTATGTATATATCACTTGTGATATTATATCTAGTAGTTAGGGGTTTAACGTTTTGGTATATGGTTTAGTGGTTAGAGGTTAAGGGTTTTTGGTATAGATTTTATAGTTTATGTTTATATCACTTGTGATATTATACCTAGTGGTTAGGGGTTTAGGTATAGATTTTAAACTTTATGTATATATATAATACTTGTGATAATATACCTAGTGGTTAGGGGTTTAAGGTTTTTAGTGTACGGTTTAGTGGTTAGGGGTTTAGGGTTTTTGGTATATATTCTAAAGTTTCTGTATATATCATTTGTGATATTATACCTTGTAGTTAGTGGTTTAAGGTTTTTGCTATAGGTTTAGTGGTTAAGGGTTTAGAGTTTTTGGCATATATTTTAAAGTTTATGTATATATCACTTGTGATATTATACCTAGTAGTTAGGGGTTTAGGGTTTTTGGTATATGGTTTAGTAGTTAGGGGTTTAGGGTTTGGTATAGATTTTAAAGTTTATGTATATATCACTTGTGATATTATACCTAGTTCTGGTATTGGGTTCAGCGGTTAGTGGTTTAGGTATTGTTATAAAGTTTAGTGTCTATAGCGGTTTAGGGTTTTTGGTATAAGGTTTGCGTGGTTAGGGGTTTAGGGTTTTTTGTATAGGTTTTAAAGTTTATGTATATATCACTTGTGATATTATACCTAGTGGTTAGAGGTAAAGGGTTTTTGGTATAAGGTCTAGGGTTTTTGGTATATATTTTAAGTTTATGTATATATCAATTGTGTATATTATATTGTAGTTAGTGGTTTAGCGTTTTTGGTATAGGTTTAGTGGTTACTGGGTTTAGAGTTTTTGATATATTTTAAGTTTATGCTATTTTTAATTAGTGATATTATAACTTAGTGGTTAGGGGTTTAGGCCCAATCTTTAGTTATGCGTTTTGTATTTTAAGGTTTATGGTTTTTGGTTTAGATTTTAAGTTTATGTATATATTACTTGTTAATATATTACCTAGTGTAGGGTTTTGGGTATTGGTATATGGTTTAGTTGGTTAGGTGTTGTAGAGATTTCTTTGTTATAGATTTTAAGTTATGTATATAACTTGAGACCATTATATATGGTTATGGGTATAGGGTTTTTTGGTATAGGGTTTAGTGTGTTAGGTTTATGGTTAGGTTTTAAGTTTTTGGCATAATATCAGTGTGATAGATAACGTAAGAAAGGCAAGTGAAAGAAAACATACAAAATGACAAAAACGTTCGACAAAGGGACCATCAAAACTAGACAAAAATGTGCGAAAACGGACCAAAACGGACCAAAACGACAAAAAAGTTTTTAAAAACAGACCGAAAATATGCAATAGGATGGATACGTCTGAAAATACGACGGAACGGACGAAACTATGAAAACGGACGATACGTTGCGAAAATAAAAGAAAGAGCGGGCGGATCTCTCCTACTAATGTAAAGTGTGGAAAAGTGCGAGAAAGTCGAAAAGTACAAAACACGTAAAACATGCGGAAATCGTTAGTGTAAAAACGCTCGCTAATGTGAAAGTAGACGAAAGCGTGACGCTCTCTTCGCGCAGTCTCTAGCTCGAGCTCGGTAATACGCAAGCCGAAAAGCGTACGGAAAAGGGATAGCGGTTAGCGAAAGATGACGAAAAAGGGCGAAAGGCTACGAATAGGCGGAAGCTGGCGGAAGAAAACGCGCAGAGAGCTGGCGAAAACGCGAGTGCTGCAAAAAGCGCGGAGCTGTCAAAAGCGAGTGAAGCTGAGAAAAACGCGTGGAAAGCCTTTACGAAAATGGTGGATATACGGACGATTAAAGGTGCGTGTAAAAGTAAGAAAAACTGGAAACTGTACGAAATCAGACGAAAACGTGACGAAATCGGTGAAAAGTATGTAAATGTAAAAAAACGTTGTAAAACGTTAATGAAAATGTTCAAAAAAAACGTTAAAAAACAGACAAACATAAACAGATGAAAATGAAAAAAAAAAGACGAAAAAGTAAATATTGCCACGAAAACGTTAAAAATGGATGTAAAAGGTAAAAATCGAACGAAAAGGTAAATAAGACCCAAAACGTAGAATAACGGACAGAAAACGTTAAAAAAACGGAGAAACTTAAAAAACAGACGAAAAGTATAAAAAAAATCAGAGGAAAAACTATAAAACGGTAGAAAATGTAAATAAAGATGATGTTTGGTATTGAAGAAAGTCATCATGGATCTAGTGATGCAATGCACAATCCTTCTCAGTTTCTCTCAAAATATTCTTGTTTCATTTGTCATGGAGATTAACATGTTATCTATTAACTTCTTACTCCGAGAAGGTTGATTTAAAAAGGTGGCAGACTGCTCCATCCTTCAATCACAAAACCCAAAGCATACTAATCGAGTCTAAAGCTAAGAGATCAATTTATAAATCTTATTATGACAGTTAAATGATAAAAACTTTTTGTTCGTAATTAAGAACACTAGTGTACCGAATAGTCCTACACATTATCCTTGTAATCTTTCCAGAACATTCAGAGTGATACTCTTTAGTATTTCACAGTGACGAATGTAAATCCTACATGTACCAACACAAAACAAGACTGAAAGTAGGTGACTTGCGAGATTATTTACGGATCAAACTTATGCTAACTTGAAATCCAATGTGATCCAGGTTTTTAGAATTAACAAGAAAAGCCTAAGATTGTTGAAGTTTACTTCAATGATTCACCTAAATTCATTGTTATCCTAACTCAAACCGGAATCCGGATTCAAGAATGATAAGTGAAATATCGAAAAGCTTCGTTAGCGTCTCTAGACGTGTTCATTTTAGATAGACTACATTTCAAGTTGGAAATCCTGTTAAGGAGATTCATTCATGAATCGAATCCTGATGATGTAAGTACGGTATTTATACAATTAACGATCCTCACGGAACCAGAGGTTAATGTTACCGAACTTCAAGGAATGAACGAGACATTCTTTCCTATCAGATATTATTTGTTAACCTTAAATGTGCATGTAACGTAAAATGTAAGGCGTAACTACCTATAACACCCCCAAAATTTGGTACACAACGAAATACAACATGGGGTGCTACTTCATAGTCTACACCAATCTGTCACAACCGGGCCGAGGGCGTGACTTTATAGCCACAAAGTACTGGTTACAAAAATGACCTCAAAAGAGACGTTTTTAAAATAAGTTTCACATTCGATGTATTAAAATATCAGAGTTACAACGGGTCCCAAACGGTTTACAAAAATACCATAAATGTTTAGACAAAACATAAAGTTTAGATAAAGTTTTCATCGAATGTAAATAAAAGGAAGTCTTTACACGCATATTGTTTTTTAAAAATTATGTTTCATCAAATATATAAAGTATAGAGTCTCCAAAGTACATATCCGTGCGGCTTCCTTCCGAGCAAAATACCTAAAAGACCTGAGATAAAACATGCTAAAAAGTCTACAATAATGTTGAGTAAAGCCATAGAGTTTATAAGTAATAAATGTAGAACACAAGTATAGTTCATCGAGTGACATTGTAACACATACAAGTCATGTATAAATTTTATTGCATCGAGCTCATGACACCGAACATTAACGTAGATAAAATTTTGCCCATCAGAAGGTAGGTTTGCCATATACCTTATTCTCAATACAATGCGCCCGTTTGACGTGGTAATCCGATGTTACTTACCCGGGCGGGGATTGTCAATCCCAATAGATCTACGCACTTATACTCGCGTTTACCAAGAAAGGTAATTAACGGTTCATGAAATTAGGGACTTTTCGGCAAAGGAAACTCAATGTCAATAAAACACATATCCGGATTAAGCATACCAAGTAAATCACTTGTGTTCAATTTTTAAAACTAGCATGTATCTCCCACGCGGAGTTCACAAAAACAGTTAAGTAAGTAAAAGCGATGTTATGAACTCACCTTTTAGCAATATGATATAAATATCGAGTATAAAACATCACGAAGCTAAGAAAAATCCTAGAAGCAACCTAAAAATAACGTCGCGTCTTAGGTTTAATAAATCTTATGTGAATAAAAGCAAATAAATTTTTATATTGATTATAACTTTTGAGACGTACATCTTATAAACATAATTATGTTAAAGACAAAATAACTAGACTAATTTTTCAAACTAGTTTTGAAGAGCATAATATGAACAAAGGCCAAAAGTGTAACTTTAAGATCTTATAATATTTATTTGTAAATAACTTTATAAACCAAGGATAAAAGATGTAAACTATAGCATTTGAAGATTAAATTTCATACATAACGTCACTCTTTAGCTTATAAAATACGAGTCATGCAGACCCGTGCGTTGCACACGGCTTGTGTCAATTTTTTTTTGCATGGTGTGCGTATAATGGTCGCTTGCAATTTTGATTTTATCGAATGTTGATTCCTTTGTTGGATGGGTTATTACCCATACAATTGTAGTGGGGTATTTGAGTTTGACGTGAATGTTTGATCCCTGTATAAAGATGTCTTTAGATTTATGGTATCTAAGATAGGCACGTCAATTTAATAGCTGTGATTACTGTAACTGAGGCATAATGTATTTTGTGACGGTCTACGGTATGTTCCATTTTGAGAATGTTCAGTGCAAATGTGTCGTAGTAACGGTCGTTTGCGGAAAACTTGTATCTAATTGTTGATTGCCTACGGAATCTGTGAGTTGGGGAGGTGTAATCATGTTAATCAAAACCATAATCAGCTCGATCAACTATCACCACAACTAATGAATCATGTTTCTCTTTAAATGCAATGTTATCATTCTTCTTCAATTGTCAACTTGTATAAAAGAGACAAAACCAATGAAATTTAGTTCCTATAAAAGATACCTAATGATACACCTTGTATGGAAGTAACAAAACAATAACATGCGGTTTGTATAAAAGAAATCTCATTGGGGACTTCTGGTTTAATTTGTATAAAAGAGATTTAATATAAAATACAAAAACGCCAAATTGAAACAAATAACATGTTGTTTGTAAGCGTATAAGTGCATACCAATCAGACCATCTTCATATACTTGCAATTCTGTTACAGTCTTCAAAGGTCTAAATTCAAACCCATCCAAATCAGGACACTTTTTCACGATTATGTTCGAGTAAAAGCTTAGACGCATTGGACTTTTAACATTCTGTTATTTGGGTTGTATTTCTGCAAGATTATAACGTTGTAGAGTCACAACAGCCCCTTCTTTAGGTTGACGTTTATATCCCACAACCAATGTCATTATAACTGGCCTGCATCTTGTTATTCTATGAACAAAACATGAAATCAGATTAGAATTACATTCTAACCAAAGTAACCTTAAGGATAAATATAAACGATTGTGAAAAATAAATAATATTGTTAATTGCAAGTAATAGGTGCACAAATTGTAATACTAAGGTAACTTCATACCTTTGCTACATCACATGGCTGAAGCATATTACTTCTCGTAGGGGGACTAACTCTGTGAAAATGCAATCGTGATCCTCCTGAGCAAATTGGTTAGCGTGCAATTGCATTTTGTTCAACAGCCCAACAACCTGCAAAGAATGTGCAAATACATAACACAATTGATGGTTTTCCTGATGCATTCCCAAACTTGTTTATAGTAGAGTGGCGTAAAGTAGCGAATTTTTACCACAATAATATATGAAAAATAATAGAAGTATTCGTCATTATGTTCAAATGAAAGATAAAACAAATGTTAGATCCTACAAATTAATATAATAATAAGAAAAATGTTACAGGTCAGATTCTTATGTGCACATGAAAAGTGTAAGAAAATGAGGTTGAGAAATTTAAGTATTCACATTGCTGGCCCTTTTGTAGTAAAGATTCAAACTCATTTACGTGAAAGGGTTACTATACTAAGATAGTAGTTTCTTGTTTATTCAAGAATCAACACTTATTTGAATTGGTACCATGACATAGACAAACAATGTAAAAATGTACCTATAACATGTTTGTACTAATAGACTCGGCAATGTACGCCAAACATACCCTAAAGTCAAGTGATAAAGGTAACTTTATCACACTATCACTTACATAAGAACTTACCTTTCTTTAGACTCGGAAATATATTCCAACGAATACTAAGGGATGCCAATAATATAAGTTTGTTGTTATCACGGATCAAAGACTCCTGAACGAAGATATCATTTTTAAGTGTCTCAATGTCTGCTTATACACATTTAGAGCTTTAGACTAACTATAAGTAAAACTTGAATGTTACTATCAACGTGAAGATTAAAGTTTTAAACTTTCTATCAGATTTCCACATATTAAAAAACATATTTATAAAAAAAATACATTAGTTATTTTTTTTTGTTCTTTTTTATTTTTTAATATTTTTACTTTTTTTTTTTTTTTTTATTTTTTTTATTTTTCTATTTTGGTTATTTTTTTTTATTAACTACTTTTAGTTTTTTTTTTTTTATTTTTTTTTTTTTAGAAGAAAAAAGAAATAGGAAACCTGTTTGATTGGCCTTAGTTTCATGAGTAGCTCACTAATTTTAAGCTCAACCCAATCGGCTTCGGAATCAACAATATGGTTCTCTGCATTTAATTGAGCAAGTGAAGTAGGCAAAAAAGCACTTGAGGGATCACGTCGCATCAATTTTTCAACATCATGTCTTCCAATAAGCATATAACTTTGCTTCTCAAGAACTGCCTGATATTTAAAGAACAACACAAAACCTAGCAACATTATACAACAGACTCATAAAGCAGAGAAAACGATAACTGGATTCAGCAATTCTGAAAAATTGAGATGCATCAATCATAAGGTATACAATTAATGTATTAAATAAAACTAAAAGAATCAAAAGTGAAATTTTTTTAGAATTAGCCATGCCTGTGTATATGATGCGCGACATCTTTCATATGTTCGTTCCAGAATTAAAAGTGAAGAACCATGTTTTTATTACCTTTCTATAGATTCGGCGATGGTCACAAATAAGTGCTAGTTTTAGCATATTAATCTTTAACACTGAACGTCGCTTTTCATCTACTTTCATATTTACCCATTTAACCCGTTACAAATAAAATGTAACCTGAATTTACACAGTTATGCGTACATGTCTAACAGACTTTTTATAAGTACAATCTGTTGTGTATTCAATTGGTGTGGCGATTCAACTTGACCCATTTTGACCCGTTACCAACCACCTATCTGAAAGACGCGTGTCATGAAAGCTTAATAGATGATATTGACTCTGAGAATGTGCTCGAGAGGCTACAAACTGCTTTTATGTATCGTCTTCCGAGACTCAAGGTTTGTTGCATTGAGTATCTTATGAAGTTTGGTAAGATTTTTGACATTAAAGAAGAGCTTAATGCCTTCATACAATCAGCTGATAGGTAATTGATAAGTGAAGTCGTTAATGAAATGCTTTATGCCTGGAAAGGTGTTTGATAGTTAGTTACTTGTTATATCTACTGATTCATGAAACGACTTGTTGTCAAGAATTTTGGGGGAAATTAAATCCATTATTGTACATGGTTAAATGAAAGGAAGCATTATGCTCACTGCAATACATTTATATTAGTATGCTACAGGTGAAATGCAATCCAATTCTGCACATTGTTTCATTGAAACTAAGAATTCTAGCTATGGTTATATTTGTTTGTTTACCTCATTTAATAGTGAGTTGATAATTTAAGTGTGTATGATCGGGCATGATGAATTGATGATACCTGAACATGTGCATCATGTTGAATTTGTATACGTCCATCAACGGGAGCTCTTTTGTAGTCTAAAATGTGTCAGTCAAACAGAAACAGGCTAGTTTTCAGGTTTTAACTTTTTGGAACTGTTAATTGATTTGACAAAAATCATTGCAAATCTTTATAGTAATATAGTAGTCACGAAAAGAACAGTATGCTCTACAATTCGTTGTAGGCAGGATGGTTGGCTTATCTACTGTATCATGAAACGCGTATGCTCGACGATTCATATCTTGCATGGTTTGTTGTTGTCACGAATTATGGGTGATATATTTCTAATTTATAAATGACAGGAAGCATTAGCTCATGGATATATGGTTATATTAATATGCTGCAGGTGACATGCAAGTAATCCATCTCTGTTCATGTTTCAACTAAACTAAGCATATACTGGTTGTGGTTATGTTAATTCATGTTTACAGAATTTGATAAGTTAGTGGATTATTAAAAGAGCCTATTATCAGGCATGATGAACTGATGTCTGATCCTGTGCATCATGTTGATTCTGTATGTTTTCAGCAATTAGATGCTCTTTTGTAGTGGATGTGTGTTAGGCATTGGGAAACAGGCTAGTTTTCTTGTTTTAACGTTTTATAACTCTTACTCCATTTGATTTTGACAAAAATTATTGGTAGTTTAGCACCCTTAGCAGTTTAGTATTTTCTTGTTACAACGGGTCGTTTTATCAAATGGGTTAAACTGTATATATGGTTACTATGAAGATAAGTCATGAAAAAGAGCTGGTAAGAACACTAATTATGTAGCCATATCTAAAAATAAACGTCATACCGAAAAAGGATGCATATGGTACAATGGAAAATGATTTTCATGATTAAGAAACATCTAAAAGTATTACCTTTATAATCGTCAAAGAATCCTGCTCTTTCCTCCGCCGATGAATTATATATAAGGCTAGTAACGCAAGAAATAGTCACTATCTGATTTGGCGCTACTGCAAGTGCGGCAAGAGTCTAATTGTGTCTTTAACAATGATCGCACTATGCACATAACCGATGAAAGGTGCTCTTCTTCCGGAGACCTCTCTCTTCCTACCATTATAAGCTTGTGGTTTATCAAAATGGTCATCTTCTGATCCAATGTCATCTTCAATCTCAAGCCCGTCTCTGTGATTTTCTTTTGAGGGGGCATCTTCAAGATGCTCATCACCATCATTTCCTGCAACAGATTCGTCTTTCGGAGATCTCTGCAAGACAATATGTTCACGAAGACACATTAACTACACATTTGAGGCTTTTAAGTCGGTTATGCTCTAATGGATATATAAATTGAATACTAAAATTAACCACTCACCTCAATAATAGCATCAGAAGGTCGTGTATCAATCGCGTGTTTCCCTAAATGTATATATTCTAGCGGCATCCTGCGTAGTGCCAATATAAGAAAAAAACTTGACGCTGTGAATGTACAGATCTCAATAGGCAGATAACAAAGAATTTACTTACTTCGGGACATCCGCTCACGTTGCCTGACGCTATCAGATAAATGATGGGGTCTTCTATTCAGTGTTTCGGCGGTACCTATGAGAATAGTATTTCAAACCACAAAATTTAGATATTCTCCAAAATAACAATACTTCTTTGTTGTGCATTCTTTTCCCACACACACCTAAATGCATAGAGAACACTAACCAATATTAGAACACTAACCAATATTGCTGGACATGAGGAAAATGATTTTAGCCTCTTGGTAACATCTTTTGGAACTTCATCAGCCTCCATATAATTTACAAAGGAAACATGTCTTGTAATCTTACCAACTGTCAACACAACAAAGAAACATCATGTAAATAATACTTTAACAAATCACTTCTTCTTCTTCCTCCTCCACTTCCACCACCGCAGCCATCAAATCATACGAACTAAAAAAAACACAAAGTTTATAAAAACAACTAAAATTTATAAATAAATAAAAACTGACATTAACAAAACCCTCAAATAATACATCAAAGCAATTCCATGTTTTTTTTTATCAATATATCAATTTGTAACTATAAACTCTATCCAACTCACAATTTTATATAGATTCATTAGATACAAAAAGTGGAGGGTTACTTCTTTCCATTGACGTGCACCATTCCCAAGCACCTCCATGACTCCATATCTAATTTAACAAAACAATTATCCATAACAGATCTGGACGTTTTGTTTATTTTGGGTATGGGGATTCCGCCGTGAAAGTGGTGGTGTGGCTGTGATTTTGGCCGGATTATATAGGCATGGATTAGGTTAATTGATGGTTTGTCTTCTTGAAACTCCTACAACTCTTTAACTTTTTCGAAACCGCAAAACACTTCGTCTTCTTCATCGTATGGATTGTATGCAATGATTTTGTACATATGATTGTGTGGGTTGTGCAAGCCTGCAGAATGGAAGTTATAAAATGAGTGGGAAGCATTTAAAAATACAGCCCCATTAAATTAAGGGGCTCAATCTTTTAGTATAATAGATAGATAGAAACCTAAAGCAAAACTCGATTCAACCAATTTAAAACATAACCGTCCAAATGAGACTAACAACCCGAGAATAATTAATTTTAAGTATTTTTAGTTTGATTTCATATTGCTAGTTTGATTTCATATTGCATCACTTTTTTGAAGATTGAAGTTATGAAAGTATTTACTTTTTTTTCTTTTTGTTCTAATTTCTTATCATCCTGGAATTCTGGTAAAATGGAAACATGTGCTTTTGAGGGTAGTATGGTAATACTCCAGATAGAGGAGAGTAGCGTTTTTAAAAAGTAGGTGTGGAGCTGCTTTTTGAAAACGACATTTTGAGGGTATGAAAACGTAGAAAAGTGATTTTGAGTCTATGCTGGCAAACACTACAAAACGGATTATGACGTTTCAGAAACGGAATAAGCAGATAATTTGCCTCCAATCGCACTCCCAAACACCCCCTTAGAAAAAAATTAATTAGGAGATGGTAAAAAAATGTATTTTATAGAAGAAGCCTAGCTAAAAGACCCGTGAAATTCACGGGTATTTTAATGAGACGTTAAAAAGTAGTTTTGGTCTCGACTAATACGAAGATAGACGGCAAATAGAACTACGTTAGTATAAGCAATTGCAGAATAGATAGTTGATAGTAATAAAATGCGTAATATCAAACACATTAATCAGAAAACCAAAAAAATCACCCAAAGTTGCTTAATGAAATATTCTAGGTTTTATTTATGCGCTCGGAAATTTTGTGGGCATCTTATTGCTTCTTGTGTTATTAGTGGATGTTTATCTTTTTGACAATTTTATGACGTATGTCAATCTAAACCTCTCCATCATTTGTATCTCCAAGCATACCATTTTCGAGTTGTAGAATCCATTCAACAAACTCGTTTGTCTCGTTTACATCATTTGTATCTCAAAGTTTACCATCTCCGAATTTAAAAATTTATTCAACAAACTCTCAGAGTTTCATCTCCTGACCACACAGTCAACTGCATATTCGCGGTTAACCTTAACATGTAGAGTCTTCATTAATGTTTATGGGAATTTTAAATGGTGAATGTGTAGTTACATTACAATGACGTATGGACGTGACTCAAAGAGGCTTGAGGTGGACTGCTACCGTGGTGTGTGAGGTTGATGGGGCGTGATAGGCTAGAGAAGAGTTACACTTGCACATGATTACTTGGCTATGCGTTTTCGTATATGACTATTTTTAGCAATTTTTTTTACCAATTTGGCTTTTATTGCGAGTATTTCATTTATTTTCTTTTAAGTTTTATACTATATTTTGGATATCGATAATTAATCCAGATGTTTGCCTTGTTATTTATCTTGCTCCCATGGAATCTAGATGTCCATCTATCGAAGGTGATTTATTTATTCAGATGCTTGCCTTGCGGTGGATTTCTCATAGATCACCAAGGATTTTGAGCTCATGGTCTAATTGGACTAAGGACCCTAAAAGCCGTTACATGTGAGGTTGTTTAGTTTGTAGGCGTTTTTTGTGTTTTCTTTGGTGTCTTCACCTTGAAGATTCCTTTGTATTTGGCCCCTCTTTTGACCTTTGGTGTCTAATAATATCTCTGTTGTTGTTCAGAAGAAAAAAAAAGAAAGCTAAATCCATGTACAATTTGAAAAGGGTAGCACTATTTTCAATTCATTATGAAGAATAGCACTCCTCGTATTTTGATACTGTTTTTCGTGTATTTTTGGCACTATTGGACACTTTTAACGGATATGCATTTGTACACCCTGACCCTAACGTGGGTACTTTTCTCGTGGTTACTGGAGTATGTCCATGCTAATAGTGGCACAAAGATGTTACTACATAAAGAATGAAGATCATTATTTGGCATGTTACTTGTGGCACCTCTTTTGCCAATGTAAATGTCATTTGCAGTGAAAGCAACAAAAAAGATAAACCAGAGAGTAATCATTTAATTCAGCAATGGGGAGACCTTTATCTTACAACTATGAAGTGGTCATTTTAAAAGATATATGATGAGTAACAATTAATAATTAATATTATCAAATTTGAAATAACTATAGAGAACATAAAATTATTTTCTTTTAATTGTATTATATCCTTTCCTTTTGTCACCTATTCTGGACACCAACCGATTAATCCATGATGAAGTTCGACGCTACTATAATACCATTGTAATATTTTTTTTTAATCAAAATTCAAATATATATATGTTGTTGGTTGCTTTGTGAAACATAATACGCTGTTAATATATATTTAAATGATTGTTATGATGCTTATTTTAACATTACAATAAACCCTTTACTGAAACGCAAGTAGCTTTAATACAAATTCAGACCAACTTATATGTGATAGTGATATAACCCATGGGCCATGTTGGTATGATACTCATTGCCAATCCGAATCACAAAAGTGAAATTCTATGGATAAGAATTGATTATATTGCTAGACATATAAATCCTCAATAAATCTATTAGAGTAAAAGGTATGGCAGCGAGATACCCTCGCCACATCCTACGTGGCCTCGCCATTTTCCTCGCCACCACACTATGTGGCTTCGCCACTTCTGAAAATCAGGTATCTCGTCATTGAGACGAGTCGAATAAAGACAAAAAAGTTAAACGTTTAATTTTTAAAAAAACTATCCGTTGCAACCTTTTTAAATAAAAAAAATTAATTTTAAATTATACCCACTTTTATACTATAAATACCACTAGTTTTTACCTAAAATTATCAAATTTAATCCCAAACAAAAAATATAAAATATAACTTGTTAAGTTTTATTAAATGGCTTGTTCGGTTTCACATACCGACGATGAAATCCAAACTTTGGTTCAAAAACAAATTGACGAAGATATGGTTCGTCAGAAAGCGATTCTGGATTTAGCCTTGCAATTTGAAAATGCATGCACAGCTAAAGACGATCTTAGAAAAGCATACGAGAAATGCAATGACATTTCACAAGAGAGTCGTGCTTTGATCGACACTTTCTTAAAAGAAGGATCTGATAAAGATTACGAGCTTAATCTTTTTATGTATCGAAATGCGGCAAAAATAGAAAAACAAACGCTAAATTAGTTTGGCTATATAAAAATACAACTACCGCTCACAAACCCATATAGGTGGTTCGTCATACCAAACCCGTGAGGTATGTGATGTATATCTTACTGAGAAAGAGCTACATCAACTACATCTTGATGAATAAGCCTTACGAGTCAGATTAATAATCTAGGAAATATTTTAACTTTGTTGTTTTAAATGTAATGTTTTAAATTTCAACAGCTATTTATTTATGTAA
This sequence comes from Tanacetum coccineum, assembly GCA_026074375.1. Taxonomy (NCBI): domain Eukaryota; kingdom Viridiplantae; phylum Streptophyta; class Magnoliopsida; order Asterales; family Asteraceae; genus Tanacetum; species Tanacetum coccineum. The sequence continues at coordinate 32,208 of BQNB010032007.1, forward strand.
TGTTTTATTAAGTATTGTTATTTTAATTTTAGTATATTTGCAAACTGTAGGATCGTTTATTTCATAACACGATGATGATTCTTGTGATTGGGCTAGTTTCTAGAGAGAGAAACACATGAGAGAGATTTTCTAGAGAAAGAGTGTATGTGTTTAAAGTGAAAATGAAATTGACTAGCTTGCACCTACTTTGTTTTTTAATTATGTTTGTCATATGTGAAACCTGTTTTTCGCAACCAAGTTAGTTGATAAACCCTACATAGTTCTACATTAGCAATACCCAAGTATGGTAACAGAAGCTTTTTTTTTTTGGTAACCATGGTTTCCGACACATTGACCGAATAATCCACGGGGTTTGAGGTAACAAGAGTTATAAAAACGTGTAACATAAGTTAAATAAACCACACAAATGATTCATAGATTATCAAATGTTGAACTCCTTTTAATCAAAGACAAGATGTTCAAAGCCTCAATGGTACTCAAACTGTTAAACGGACTCACTCACACATATAGCATACTCAAACTGCAAAAAAAGTTGTTTACTTGTCACCCAAAAGAGTCAAACCCTTCCCAAATTCAGAATGATGCATTTTATGTAGGGCGTCTATCAGAGAGAAAAAAGCAGTACCAACATCAATATTCAAATAACATAGCAGTATATTGGATATTATTTTTATTTTTTAAAGAATTTTGCAGGCATTCTTTTTACCCTTTTACCTTGGACATAAGTTGTCTGATGTGCCATCCCTTTTTGACAGGAGTAACCGTTCATTTTAGTAATGATCATGCATTTGCCATAAAAAATGTACCTTGTACTCGGTAACGCCCCTCCTGTTTTAAAAATATATAGAGTATATGTGACTTACAATTATTAAACATTACGCCCTTGATTTGGAAAGCGACAATATTACATTTTTTATGAGAAAAATACCAGTAAATCTCTCTGAAGAATTCATGAACCATGCTCCTCGTCATATTGTATTGAATTATTCTGTAATGAACCAACATATATAGGAATGAAGCATTTATTCAGACTTCACTAATGTAACAGTTATAATAGAAAATGAAGATGTATAAACTTTAATATTTTGAAACCATTCTCCTAAGAGTCCCACTTTACAAAACACGTGAATGACTGAGTTCCAATCTTGGTCCTGATTTTTTACCCTCTGGGACTTCACTACTGCATCACATAAAAAAGCTACCATAATTATTAGCCATAATGGGTTATCTGTCAAACCCGTTAACTATGAGTTAGATAACTAACGATAACACCGGTAATGCTTACTTCCTCTCATGTCTCCTAAAAAGCATAAAAATCCGACTAAAAAATATTAGACCGGATCCCATATGACTACAAGAACGCCATATATAAAGTATCAGATCTACTAACATCGAGCTCTAGCCCTAAACTACACATTTCAGATGCTAACTGTGCAGCTTCTTTTGTGCGGTGTTCTTTACAATAAGCCTTCGATATCAACACATAAACTTCCAAGCCCAACAAACCAAAAATTGCGCATTCATTTCATTGGGAACGCCATGTGCCTTTTCTAATAACCCAAGATTCACACACGCATTTACTATACCATAACAAACACACTTTTAAACTAATACGGTTTTAGATTTCTACGACATTATGGAGATTCAAGTATTAAACTTGCTAAATCTTTAATGCTTCCATGGTCAATATATCCTTTCACTATTGCACCGTAAGTTTTTTTTTTACTAAAGTTTAAACCTTAACCATCTAAATCTCTCAAATTAGTCAAAATAGTACCCCAAAACATATCTAGAATTACCCGATTTCACATGCCAGCTAACCAATTTACTAAAAAACACATTTTTATCCAAACAAAAAATGTAAATTTTAAAAAGATACCTTGTACCATTGTGGTTGTCATTCAAATGCTTGTTTATATAGGTTGGACCTATGATACCTGTGACGAAGAAAAAACATGATTGAAATCAGAAACAAACTTAATTGCAGGTGTGATGTGTTCTTATTTTGGGGGAGATATATCTTTTAATGGAGGAAGGTTTGAAAGTTTCAGCATTGATTCATTGAATAATAGGCGTTTCAAAATATAAATACCGAAGAAGGAATAAGAAGTAATGCTTTCAGAAGAGATTTGAACTTTACTATTTGTTCCATTTTTTTTAAATGTCATAAAAAAAGCATTATAATGAGACAAACATCTTAATTCGTCTCAGAATTTTTTGGGCCGTTCAGGCCGTTTGAATTTTTTTCGTTCATACGATCGGTCATATGTATATACATCTTATGGTCCAAAGACTTAGAAGGGTATCTGAATGCCTTCATGATCAGTATTTAATACAATAGAAAAGAAAACGTTTCCCACTATTTATGCAATAAATATACAAACAATGTTTGACATATCTTAAATGTATTCTTTGTTGTTAAACCTTCTGATTCATGAATTATATGATCATGATTGTTTACTGTTGGATCATGATCATATATTAGTTAAGGTTTTTGAGAAACCCTAGTATGGAAAATTGAAAGCAGCAGATACGCGTCACAGGTTGTCAATATTCATTGGTTATGTATAGCAGGTGTGATCTCCACAATTGGTGTGATCTATATTGGCTGTTTAAAGTTTATACTGCTACGTATGGATTAGTACTGCTCGGTTTATCACTTAGTGCTGCTGTTTAATTGTGGGTTAGTACTGCTCATATTCACACTTAGTACTGCTCATATGATTTTAATACTGCTAGTGGTCAGAGACGACTCAGTGACTGTTTAAGTGTCGCTAAAAGATATGGGAGGAAGGAGCATACATATATATGACAGATTGGTGACAGATAATGTGTCGCTAACAGCAGTTTTGTGACAGATTTAGTAACAACTTTATGACGGAAAAAGTGTTGCTAATTGGTTTGGATGTTGGTACCGCTAGCATTGTCCGATGTTGGACAAACAGACGCATTTTGGATCTCGGATAGATGATGAAATTATGGCTCGTTTTGGGGATTATTATGAAGAAAATTGATTATTGCTTATTTGATGTTGTAGTTGATTTTCACAGGTTTGTGTTCTTATCATATCTCAAATGGCTTACAACATTTTGAGATAACTTGTTCGTGCTTAAATGGTGTTGACGAAGAATTGACGAATCTAGCAAAAGTGTGTGATTTTTCTTATGGTGCTCAATGCTCACATTTGCTATCACTTGAAGGAGTTACGTTATTGTGCTCAGTGTCTCATTTTATAGGTTAAATGAGGATTTTGTCAAGAGGTTGCGGTCTACTTATACTTTTTCCTGTTTGGTATGAGTTCGACGTCACATGGATAGTGCAAGACATGAGACACAAGTTTGGGAGATTCAATTTTCGTTATACTTGATTTTATTCATCAGTAATCACTACTTGGAGCCTACTGAGTTCGAGATTCAAGAGATGGTTAATATACTTTTCAGGGGAAGCTTATTGTTCACATATTTAACCATCTACATGCACCACTTGAGGGGAAGTGTTCACAAGTTGCATATCTACACAAGACCCCTATTGGATGATTACAAAAAGGGGAAGAAGACTACAAGAGATATAGTTTGCAACTTAGTATTGTGGTGACATGTTCAAGAAGATCTTAAGTCAAGGGGAAGCATTGTTTCATTCATGGAGATTGTTTTGTAATATCAAATAGGGGAAGATTGTTGGGATCTCAGATTTGATGATTACAAAACTACATATGCATAAATGAAGAAAGATGAAACAAAAGGAAACAAGATATGCTAAAGAAGGAAACAAGATCAAGATTAATGTTGATTGAGACGTTACAAAATCAACATTAATGTTGAAGATATAGATTAGTCAAACATTAATGTGAAGATTAATGTTAATTAATTAGTTTCCTAATTGTATTATGTTTCCTTTTGAAACAACAAGGACTTAATGTGATAAATTAAGTTAGCTTCCTATGTAAGCTAGGTTTTCTTGTAAACCCTATATATAAAGGGTCATAGGCATCTGGTTAAGATCATCCATCATAGTTAGATCTCTCTCAATGAGAGTCTAATAGTTAGTTAGTTTATGTATTACTCCATCCGTCCAATTTTAATTGGCCTCCAACAAAAAAAGTTCATTTTATGATAGATTCAATGAATCTGGATGTATATTTATTAAAATGACAAGTTTACCCTATTAAATGCAATAAATGTAGGAATTACTTTCCTTACAAAAATGAATGAGATGGGTAAAATTGTAAATTTAATAAATATAAACACCTTAATTAAGAAAGTGGACAAGGTTTTGCGACAAACTAAAATAGTAATGAGGACAATTAAAATAGGACGAAGAGAATAGTTAGTTTAGCCCCAATGATTATTTGATCTTGGGGCAATAGATTAATAATAGAAAACCTTGTTTGATAACTTATTATTCTTTATTATTCCGCTGCATATATAAGTTATCTATAAAACTAATCCTAGATAGGCTAAACGATTCTCAACATGTGGTATCATAGCGGGTTGCTCTTAATATCTAGGATGTTACAAGGTTTTTATGGTCGAATTTATGAAGAAAGAAGCTGCTGGTTTGAATTGAAACTAAACCCTAATTCCTCTAGGGTTTCAAAGGATGCTTGGTGTTCACAACGACAACAACTTTGTTTGATCTATCGAGTTGTAACTACAAAGGTTTGATTTTGCTATTATTCTTAAGATCTTTTCTGCTAGTAAGGGTTTCATATATGTTATGAGCAAGACTGTATGTTGAACAGCCGCCTTAAAGTTTCAAGACTCAAACACTTCAAGATCTTTAGATTTGTAAATTCTCCACCAATATTCATCGATATTTCTTTCACGAGGTCCTGTGTAAATTCTCAAAAAACAAATGCAATTCTATCTTCGTGTATTCGTTTGGTTAGACTCGGATAAATACCTAAAACTGTACAGGAAGTCGATATGCCATATCCATACCCCAAGATACGCCATATTGATACTTGTATCGAATACGCTATATTCGTTTAACGAATACGCCGTATAGACTGTGCTAAAAATAAAGATTGGATAACGTCCAGATAGTCGATATGTCGTATCCATGGGGTTTGGATACGCCGTATAGACAGTCTGGGAAGACATACTCGATAAAAATTGAAAATACATTCCGGGTTGTCTCCCGGCAAGCACTTTTGTTTACAGAAAAGTCTTTAAGTTAGACTTGCCTCAATTTAATGTCATCCTTATAAAACAATTTAGGGTCGAACGGGATGCCAAATGGCACACATAAATTCTTGATTAGGAAAATAAATGACATCCCTTTGTTAATATAATTAAAATTCATGATATTAAGATTTAATTCCTTGATAAAAATTCCAATTTTGAAAAATTTATTAAATGTATCATGACTTGTTTCCAAAAGCTTATTTGACCCATGTGCATAGGCACCAACATCGGTATTTATTACATCAGGTAATGCTTTGACATATAATTCCCCCGAAGAGTATTTAATATCGACTTTATCATTATCATTGTCAGTATCCGTTTTTAATTCATCGAGATAAATTACGTTAAAAAGAAATAGATCATTAAAGTTTAAAACGTTTTGTTCCTCTTCATCACATCCGGAACAATGGATTGTGTTCATCTTTCAAATAAATCATTGATATTTGAGTGGGTTTAAAATCGGTTCAGTTAATAAATCTGATTTGGACGTTTGAGCATCATTGTAAACAATGGCTGGAAATTCATTCTCGAAATCTTTAAAGAAGTCTAAATCATCAAAATAACTGACCGTAGGCTTGGGTGATGGAAGCAAAGGCATATTGACTTTATCATTATCATTTTCTGAATCCGTTTTTAAATTGTTGACAGAAATTATTTTGTAAGAAAATGATTTTTTGTCAAAAATTACCATGCAATCTTCATCGTCGGATTCGTCAAACGATATTCTAAAGTCAATTTCATCGTTGTTAAGAGAACTTACCGTAGGCTCACACGAGAGTGCTGCTTCAGATGTTAACGTGTCGTTAAAGACTATAGCTGGGAATTCAGTTTCAACAGATCCGAGGTCGTGAACGTCTTCATTATCCCAGATCTTACCATACGTAGTAGTTTCCCAGTTATACACCTTACCATGCCTACGAGCTTTTTCTTCTTCAATCTTGATATATTCTTCTATAGTCATGAAATAGATCTATTCGGGATTGACAACCCCCGTTCGGGTGATTAGCTATCACTGGGAACGAACGTTATAACATGTCGGATCACGTTGGGACTACAGGGCCCCCAACAAATACATAAGAATTCTTACATGAATTATTAGCTTCAGTTTCATGAGCTTAGAGTAATCGTAAACATTGTTTTATACTCACATGGATATTTACGTTGCCTTGAATAAAATGGCAATACATACTTGAAACATTTTTGGTGACATTAAATTGGTCATGCATTCTTTATAAATCTTTGGGATTTTTACATGGTACTGTGATGATACAGTGGATTACATTCATATTTAAACTAATCTATGAACTCACCAACTTTAATGTTGACACTTTTAAGCATGTTTTTCTCAGGTGAATTAGATGCTTGGACTATTTGATGTGCATTGGAGTCTTTACATTCAAGTTTTTCATGGTGATGCAATTATGGGACAAACTATTATTTTGATTTTAGAAAATCAACGAGATTGTTTTACAAACGACACATATAGAGGTCGTTCTCTTGTATCTAGCGCTGTGTATTATGAAGTAGCACCCCATGTGGTATTCCGCTGCGTTGTTGTGATTTTGGGGGTGTTACAGTATTAACCATTATTAATCCGGTTAGAAAGTTGGTTTGTTTATTAAGTGCAATGATTTCTTCTCTCGAGGTGGCATATCATTCTTAAGACTTAGGCGTTACATCATCCTAAGACCTAGACACATTAATTCTGTCACAATTAAAGCATTCACATAAAGCATTCTTATTTGCTGATTATAATCTATCTTAGGGATTAAAGCAATGGTGATCCTGTTTAACCTTAGCTCATAGAGACTTTACCCACTTACCGCTTAATAGAAATTTATACACTAGTAGTCCACTTGTCTAACTATCCAATGGAATCAGAACTGTACTTGTTGAATTATCTAGATCACCTGCTAGTCAACACGATCAATAAACCATTGGCAATATCCAATTAACTAGTTAAGCCTGAAGCGTATCCTAAACACAGACTTAGAAGGACAATATTTATGTAACTATAATTCTAGATGTATAAATCACTATATGGAGAGCTATCCCGGACTCTAGATCTACTTGGTCCGCTTCACTAGATCCAGTTGAATGATAGGTCGCATATAAAAGCGCGTAAACAAGTATAAATTGATAAACATAAACAAGCATTCAACGATAAATTAAGAAATCAAGATAAACAAATACCAAACTTTCGAATCTTCATAACAATGGCTAATACCCAAAGGTATTAGCCTCAAACGTCATAATAAACACAAGAGCAATAATTTAGCCAAGGTAAACTAACCAAGTTAACGAATGATACCAAAAACTAAATGATTACTAAAGTATATGGAATTACACGTTGTCTCCTATGGAATTGATAACATTGCTCGACCTCTTCTGCTCTTTTTCTCCTCTGAAAATCAACTTTTATGGTTTAGGTATCGAGAATATGATTTAGCACACTGAAAACTCATTTTTGAGTTTTCTATTTATAAGATTTGGAAGTCGGTTGGATACGGCCTATCCAAGTGTTGGATACGACGTATTGGGGATTTCTTGGAGTAGGGACCACGCTTGATATCTTCTAGAATATTTATATACTATATCTTGAATACAGCCTATTGAGTCTCTCTGGATACGGCGTATTGATTTTTATCCTTCTGTGGTCTTTGGTGAGTGCAGGCATGGATACGCTGTATCTTCTTTGATGAATACGGCGTATTGGTCTTCAGAATAGTAATCTTCAAAATATCTTCATTTAAGCTCCAGAATGCGCGCCTTTTGCTAACCTTCACCAATTACTCCATAATTACTACAATTCTCAAATATAAACGATTAAGTAACAATTCTTTGCAATAACGATACAAAATGGGTTAATAACATGAGATAAATGATGCTATAAAATAGACGTTATTTGATGTCATCAACGCCACAGCTAGGGGTATCTTTCTTTACAAAACACCAAATCAAGCCTATCAACTCCTCAAAGATAAAGTCTTACTTAAACTTGATTGGGCCAAAAACCAAAAACCAAAAATCTCTCTTAAGAAAACTGTAGCTTTTGCCGATGAAGGCAACAGTAATTATGGTAAGAATGGATGCCATGACCATGAAAATGAATGCTCAGTACAAAGAAATTCAATCTCGTGCCAAATGCAATCACTGCGGAGGTAATCACTCAACCGCAGATTGTAACGATGATGACACACCCATGTCTTGCAAAGAAGAATCAAAATTTATGCAAACCTTCCGACGTACACGTTTTCATAATGATTACCGTGACTATGAATCAAATTGCGATAAATGGCGTTCAAGCGGAAGAAACGATTACAATTAAGACTATTACCGACCCAACACCGATGATAAATAGGACATCCAAAAACAATTAAGCGATTTCATAAAATCTCAACAATCAACAAACGCTTTTGTTAAAGAAACGTTCATGGAACTTAAGACCAAACTTAAAACAACAACCAAAAACCATCAAGCATTGATCCAAAATTTAGAAGCAAAATTCGACAGACTTGCTGATAAGCAATCTGCTCGACCTTCTAGATCTCTTCCAAGTAACACTCAACCAAACCTCCGAGGTAACCTATCTAAACCATACCAACCGTCGCAAGCTCGAAACAAGCACGTAAATGCCGTATTTACACGAAGTGGTAAATCCTATGAACCACCCACCAACCCAAATGATCTTCAAAATGACTCTCAGAATCCTATTAATTTTGATAGCGATGATGAAGACAAACAATCAACACCTTAATCTAAACCTCAAACTCCAAAACCAATCAAAGAAACACCTACTCCTAAACCATATAAACCAAGAATCCCATACCCTCAAAGCCTTTGAAAAGAGAAAATGGAAGCACAATATGGAAAATTCCTCTATATGATTCTAGCCGTTTGAATCAACGTACCTCTTGTCGATGTATTAGCAGAAATTCCGAATTATGGCAAATTTCTCAAAGAACTCGTTAGCAACAAGCACAAGCTTGAAAAAATTTCTTTAGCTTTCTTGAGTGATGAAAGTTCAGCTATCATCAAAAACAAAGTTCCACCCAAACTCAGAGACCCCGGAAGTTTCCTTATCCCTTGTACCTTTGGCAAAACCTTCTCTTGCAATGCCTTGGCCGATCTTGGCGCTAGCATTAATATTATGCTATATTCTCTATATGCAAAACTGTCTCTAGAAACTCTTAAACCGACTAAAATGAGCGTAAGATTAGCAGAACAATCATTCCAATACCCTATTGGAATAGCTGAAAATATGCTCATCGAAGTTGGTAAATTCACTTTCCCCATGGATTTTGTTATTCTCAAAATGGAAGAAGATAGTAAAGTTTCTCTTATCATAGGAAGACCTTTCCTACACACTGCAGACGCAGTAATTCGTGTTAAACAAAAACAACTCAACCTTGGAGTTGGCACAGAATGAATGACCTTTTATATCGATTCCGCGATAAAACACTCCTATTCTAATGATGATACATGTTTCAGCATTGATGTCATTGATGAAATCTTAGAAGAAGATTTTGATGCTCTTCTCGATGAAGGAAGCAAAATCCTTTACTCCATTGAGGGAACTCCTCTCGAAGACAAAATCTTTGCCAAATTAGATGAATTCGTTGCTATGAATATCGAAGAAAATACTGAATCTGAATCTGATGAACAAATAACCTTCGAAAAAATCACCTTCAATACTGATTATAAAATCAAGAAATCTCTTGATGAACCTCCTACGGATCTTGAACTCAAACCGCTTCCTGATCACCTAGAATTCACATTCTTGGAAGAACCTTCTTTTCTTCCTATGATCATATCATCTCAGCTTTCTAAACAAAATAAAAATAAGCTCGTCTCTATTCTCAAAAGACACAAGCAAGCCTTTGCTTGGAAGACCACAGACATTCCTGGTATATGTCCGTCTTTTTGTAAACATAAATTTCAACTTCTGGAAGACAAAAAACCAGTTGTTCAAAAACAAAGAAGATTAAATTCAAATATGCAAGAAGTTGTAAAAAAGAAATATCAAAACTCTTCGATACTGGTATTATATATCCAATCACTGATAGCCCTTGGGTTAGCCCAATACACTGTGTACCAAAGAAAGGTGGTATCACAGTAATCACAAACAAAAACAATGAACTTGTCCCAACAAGAACCGTTACGGGTTGGCGAGTTTGTAATGACTATCGTATACTCAACGAAAGATTACTTTTCGTTGCCATTCATGAATCGAATGCTAGAAAGACTCGCAGGAAATAAATACATCTGTTTTCTCAATGGTTTTTCTGGATATTTCTAAATACCGATCGTTCAAATACCGATCGATTCTATGGATCAAGAAAAAACAAAGTTCACTTGCCCTTTTAGAACATACTCTTACAAGCGAATGCCTTTTGGTTTATGTAATGCACCCGCTACTTTCCAAAGGTGCATGTTGGCTATCTTTCATGACATGATCAAAGAATCCATAGAAGTATTCATGGACGACTTCTCCGTCTTTGGAAACTCCTTCGATAACTGTCTAAACAAACTCAATAAAATGCTTTAACGTTGTAAGGATGTAAATCTTGTCCTTAATTAGGAAAAATGTCACTTCATGGTTAAAGAAGGAATCGTTCTTGGACACAAAGTGTCTGGAGCAGGACTTGAAGTTGACAAAGCCAAAATCAACGTAATATCTAAACTTCCACCCCCTACTAATGTTAAAGGCATTAGAAGTTTTTTGGGACATGCCGGTTTAAACCGACGTTTCATTAAATACTTTTCAAAAATTTCATGTCCTTTAACCAAATTACTTGAAAAAGATACTCCACTCGAGTTCAATGATGAATGTCACAAAGCATTCAATTCTTTGAAAGAAAAACTTACATGCACTCTTGTAATCAAGAGCCCGAATTGGAATCTTCCATTCGAGCTAATGTGTGATGCAAGCAAATTTACAGTTGGAGCAGTCTTAGGACAAAAATATGGAAAACACTTTCACCCCATCTATTTTGTAAGCAAAAATCTTAATGCAGCTCAGCAAAATTACACAGTTACAGAAAAAGAACTTATGGCTGTAGTATTTGCATTCGATAAATTCCGACCATATTTGGTATTATCTAAAACTATTGTCTACACCGATCACTCTGCTTTAAGACACATATTCAAAAAGCAAGATGCTAAACCACGTCTCATACGTTGGATATTGCTATTGCAAGAATTTAACATAGAAATTAAAGACAAAAAAGGTACCAAAAATGTTGCCGCAGACCACTTATCTCGGATTGAAAATGATGAGACAAGTGATAACGACGATGAAATTGACAATAACTTTCTTGGCAAAAATCTTAAGGAAATTAGCACCATAGACATACCATGGTTTGCAGACTTTGCAAACTATTTGGTAGGTGATATTATACCTAAAGGAATGACGTATACCAACAGAAAAATACATTCTTCTATGGGGGAAACCTTTAAAAAAAGAACCTAACTATTTCCGGGATAGTTATAGCCACCTAGACTCCTGTACTATGCGTTTGTGTCAGACTATCATAGTATGTTCTCGATGGTATGATTAGATAAGATTGACATGTGTACTCTTCCCCCAGGACCAGAAACTCGTACCATATTAATCAATGTCACCCTAGAAGACATCTCTGCACCATAGACGAATTAGTGCTCAATTATGATCCAAATCACATCTACACCAAAATCTAAAAAGTCCTAAAGACATATAGAGCAAGTCTATAGAGTCGGAATCACCCTTCACATATCCCCTATCCAGTGTTAGTGAAGAGTCTAGAACTGCTCTACACACTCCTGCCTCCGCCCGCGTTCCGCGACCCTCGCCCAGACGAATAACAACCCCCCTCTCTGCATGCTCCTCGATAAACTCGGTAACACCCTCCTCATCCCCAATAGACGAGCCGACTCTCTTCGCCCCACTCTCTACATCCACTCACCATAGCGTATGCGTAAGTTTTTGAATTTGGTGCCTATAGGGACTTTATGGGCAAACCATTCACAAATATAATAATAACTTTGTGTATATCTTAGTCGCTATCAACTATGTATCTAAATGGGTCGAAGCTCAAGCTTTACTGACTAACAATGTCAGAGTTATTATATCATTTCTAAAAAAACTATTCTGCCATTTCGGAATGCTCAAAGCTCTCATAAGTGACTAAGGAACTCACTTCTGTATTAAAATAATGGAAAAAACATTGAAAAGATATGAAGTTACTCACCGTTTCTCTACATCCTATCATCCTCAAACGAGCGGACTAGTTGAAAATACAAATAGAGCCCTAAAAAGAATCCTTGAAAAAACAGTAAAAGACAATCCAGCTGTTTGGTTAAGAAAACTCGATGATGCTTTGTGGGCCTTTAGAACCGCTTACAAAACACCAACCGAAACCATGCCATATAAATTCTTATACGGTAAAAATTGTCACTTGCCGTTTGAAACTGAACATCGTACATACTAGGTACTAAAAATCTGCAATCCCGATCTCATCGCAGTTGGTGAGAAAAGAATGTTTCAATTACATGAGTTAGACGAATTCCGCCATAAGGCATATAGAAACTCTCGTCTATACAAAACAAGGACCAAAGTCTAGCACGACAGAAAGTTAAAAATGAGAAAAGAATTTGAAAACGGAAACAAAGTGTTGTTATTCCACTCAAAATATAAACTTAAATAGCCAAAACTTAGATCTCGATGGCTTGGATCATATATTGTGAAACATCAATATCCATTCGGATATGTTGAACTCTATGATAAAGATGGCAAGACATTTATTGTTAACGGCCATAGACTTAAGCTTTATCATGAAGAAGATACTTATAATGACCGAAGGGAAGAACTCACACCCTTCTTTCCTAAAGAATGAACCACCGAAGCATGAGTCTAACTAACGACTCTGAAAAATTAAGCGCTTCTCGGGAGGCAACCCGTGCTTTATCTCATTTCCACTCAAGTGTGGAGGAGGTCCTTATATATAAAAAACCCAAAAATATTTTCTTTTTGTGTATTTTGTTTGTTTATAATTTTTAGGTATCCAAGTCCAAGTAAAGAACAACAAGGGAAGAAAAACAATGATGTTCGCTTAGGGATAGCTTGCTCGTAGCTACATTCACTTATACCTCGGGAAGTACCTTTTTCTCTTAATTTTCCTAATTTTTATATTTATCAGTTCTCACATTGAGGGCAATGTTCAACTTAAGTGTGGAGGGAGAGTCAAATAAGGAAAAGTTATATATCAATTCCCTCCATGTTTGCCTTGCAATCTGGCCACATTTTTAACTGATATTTTATAAAAATTAATATATCGCTTTCTTCCACAAATTAAAAAGTGTATAACACTTAGTAAGGCTGATGTGTCGTTGTGAGTAGGTATTTTATGTATCAAGTTTTACTATTTATTTTGTGCCGACTATACCTAAAAACAACACTCTAACGGGCAGTGTACCCGGTCAAGATGTAGCTTCGTTGGTAAGTAAGGTGTTGATCACTAAGAGTGAGAGCGTTAATATCTAATTTATCAGTATTTTAGTTAAATTAATCTAATTTATGCAAACCTAAGTGTAACCTAAACTAATGATATAGGGGGTTTCAGCCTGAGAGACTGGCACGAGTTTGGGTTATCTAAACTTAGGTTTTGAAGACAAGTAAAGCAATAAACACACACAAGAAGATAAACAAACGATAGAGAAGCGGTCAAGTACTAATATAAAGAAAACATATCAACCATGAATAATCTGATAAAACGCAGGTTTGTTTATTAGTGCAATGATAGTCTTATCTCGAAGTGGCATATCATTCTTAAGACTTAGGCGGGACTTCATCCTAAGACCTAGATATGAACAATCTTGTCACAGTTAACGTATCCGCATAAAGCATCCTTTTGTTAATTATAATTTATCTTAGGAGAATAATAATGGGATTTTATTAAACCCTAGCCCATTGGGACTTTACCCACTTACTTGCAGATATGGAGAGCTATCCCGAACTCTTAGCCTACGCCCACACAACACCGAAGTTGCAGCGCATTAAATATGTAGGACTAGACCCAGTTGAATGATAGGTCGCATATAAAAGCACGTAAACAAGTATAAATTGATAAACATAATTAACAATCAACGATAAATTAAGACAATCGAGATAAACAAACCAAATATAAAATCTTCATAAACATGGACGATACCTAAAGGTATCAGCCGATAGTCATTGTAAAAATACACACGGTTTGATATATGAACGATTAAAATAAAGAAACCTTAATCGAACGTGTATTCGGTTGTGCGAAGATTACATGAGTTTTCTTATGATCTTGAGGCTCTTTTCTGACCTTATTTGCTCTTCTATTCGTTTGGTAGTCGACTTGGTGGTTTAGGGCTTCATTTACATACCTAAAACTGAATTTAGGGTCTTGTATTTATAGAGTCGAGAAACGAGTGGATACGCCATATTGAATGCAGTTAATACGGCGTATAAGGAAATTCTTTAGAGTAAGGAAAAAGTTCATCATTAATTGCATTAATTGCAGGATCATTGACTGTTGACTGTATTAAATGTAATATCTTTGACCGTTGACTAGTGAATACGGCGTATTAAATGTCCAGGATACGGCGTATTGGGTCTTGATCCTTGGTGGTTTATTTGTGAAGTGCAGGCACGGATACGCCATATCTTCCTTGATAGATATGGCGTATTGATGTAAAACCAATTGGTCCTTCTTCGTTGACCAAAATATTATATACGACGTATCGTTGATGTGGATACGAAGTATTCTTTAAAGTCAGGCAATGGTCTTTTAGTTCGTCAAGTCTTGGATATGGCGTACGCTTCTAGAATGATACGCCGTACAGGATGTCAGAATCAGTAGACTTTCTTGAACTCTTCGTTTATGCTCCAAAATGCGCGCCTTTAATATAAACTTCACAAAGTACTCCATATTTACTGCAAATAATAAATATAAGCAATTAAGTACCAATTCTTGCAATAATTATATAAAATGGGTAATTTATATGGGATAAATGATGCTATAAAATAGACGTTATTTGATGTCATTAAATATCCCCCCACTTGAATCCTACTTGTCCTTAAGTAGACTTTAGAAAAGTTTTGAAAATGTATCCTAACCGAAGTTAAGGATTTTTCCGTTAAGCATACTTTTATTTTAATCACTTGTACAAAACCAAGCACATCACGAAATATGGAAATAAAAACACTCATATCACTCAACTAATCTAGGGTTTAACATTTAAGTGGTACGCTCAATTGCTCGGTCGTGATTAGTTTTCTATCATATGCTTGGCAAGGATACACATCTCTACCACTAGAGCCTAGGAGTAACAAGTTCAAAAAGCAAATTGGGTAAAAGGCTTAAGGTTGATCATTCAAACAATCTTTCACCAAAAGTACCATACCAACAAGGCAGCTGAACCACACATATGGTTCGATCACATCCTCATTCGTATTTAACCAGCGGTTATGATGAAGAACGATATAGGTTATGGAGCTCTTAACTTTCACCAAAAGTCGTAAATCAACAAGACAGCTGAGTCACGCATACATGGCCGTAACGACGGAATAGACATGCATGGCTCGTACACATCCTCGTTCGAGTAAAACCCAAGGTTAGTCATTAGGAAAGCGAAGTAAATGGTTGTTAAATAAAATTTCACAAAACAAATAGATTAAGCAAACAAATAAGGTACAGTTGTTAGAAACTTTACCCGACCGTTCCATGACAAAGACTCAGAAATATAAATAAACGTCTCAATCATAAAATGACAAAGACAACCTAAGTTGGCGTTCCTATAATGGTCAACTTCCCATACATCCCATACTTTACATGATAAGTGGTGATATCGGCCACTTTTTACAAGACTTTACATCGTTGATTTATATAACGTATAAATGAATAATCAATCCTTTCGAGTAATTCCATCGGTATAAGTTTCATCGAACCTACTATTTTCCATCTTTCTTTTTTTGCTGCTTTTTCTATTTTTCCTCTTTTTTTTCAACAATACATCATAAATCTCGGTGTAATTTCAATGTCTTCACCATCATAATTCATCCGGATAACTTTTCGTTATAACACTTCATTTTCTAAAATGAAACATAATCGCAAAAGTAGCAGAATACACGAGCTACAATCTTTCCCATTGCATTGTGCAATTTCCCTACCATAATAGAGATAGAAAAATTTCACTTTGACATAGGAAATACAAAACTTTACACGAAAGCAACTAGCAATTTTGATTAAAATAAGCTTAATCTACACGGTAGGCTAAGGTGTAAAGGTGTAACGAAACATATAATTTTGGTGTAAAAAAGACAGGAATGGCTTAACAGGTTGTTCTAGGGGAATCTTTACTCTAAAAGTTAGAGTATACAAAGAGTTACACGGGGGTTAACTAACCAGTGTAGTTAGTTAAAATTATGACATATAGGCTTTTCTTGTTTAATCTTAGAAATTTAGTAGTTAAACATGTTACTCTAACTAAATCCATAGTACTCATCATTGTGGTCTCGAGTGATATACCAAGCCAAGTTCTAAAGTCCACTACATCACCGGTACACTCATATTTCGTGGAATTTTTAGTAAACGTTTAGAAACAGAATATGCTTAATTCTCACAATTTATCATTCAGGGTTATTGTGCGTTGGGTAATGTAACTAGTGATTTTTACAAAAGTAGGCTAATTTTTTTAATTTGGCCTATTTTTAAGCATATAGCATATTATTTTGTAAAAAGAAGGACATATACGTTCTAATTCTCCATTTCCCACTTAAATTATATAGCGACCTTGTTGTACAAATAAAACAATTAAAGAAAATGGGAAATAGAATTAGAACGAGGAACTCCTCTGATATTTTGCTCGGGTTAATTCTCCAAGTTGAATTCTTGAGCAAAAAGTATGTTGAACAACTGTCTTGAGATTTTAAGACTCCAACATTTCAAGATTTTCAGAAGGTCCTGTATTAAGCATAAGAAATACTCCACCAAAGTCGTTTCGTTCAGAAGGTCCTGTATTAACCTTAAGAAAACAAGTGCAACTCCATCTCCGGTGTATTCGTTTGATTAGAAAAATAAATCCTAAAAAGCGTACGGGAAGTCGATACGTCGGATCCGTTCCCCAAGATACGCCATATTGATACCCGTATGTCAGTCATTTAATACGCTGTATTCATTAATGAATACGTCGTATAGACTGTGTTGGATAACGTCCAGAAGGTCAATACGTCGTATCCATGGGGTTTGGATACGCCGTATAAACAGTTTGGAAAGACAGACTCGATAACAGAAAAATAAATTTTGGGTTGTCTCCCGGCAAGCACTTTTGTTTACAGAAAATTCATTAAGTTAGACTTGCCCCAATTTAATCCCACCCTTATAAGACAATTTGGGGTCGAATGGGATGTCAAATGGCACATATAAATTCTTTAGAACAAAAATCAATGGCATCCCTTTAAAACATTGACTAATCATGATTTTAATCATTAAAACAAAATCTTTTTTAGCAAAAGATTTAACTGGTGCGTCATGATTTATTTCAATATTTTCATCAAACTCAATGGGAGTGGTGTCTTTGCTTATGCAAATAACACTATCCATTGGTTTGACATCAATGTTCTCCGAACATGATTCAGTATTGATTTCAACATGTTCATTTACCGGTTCCGGTTTTAAATCATTAATAGGAATTAATTTATAAGAAGACGAATCCTTGTTATATATAAAAGTATAATCCTCGTCCTCAAAATCGGAAAATGATATGTGAAAATCAATGTCAGCTTTAATTGCATTGTAGATACTTATAGTGGGTTCAGAAAAACATTATGATTTGATGTCGATGCATCATTGTAGGCGATAACTGGGAAATATGTTTCAAAATCTGTGAAAGAATCAAGATCATCACAATATTCCTTACCGTACGTAGTAGTTTCCCAATTGAACGTCTGATCACGCCCTCGAGCTTTATCAGCCATAAGCTGGATGTACTTTTCCATCGTGATGTTGGGGTCATCAATTTCCTATAATGAATTTGCTACGAAGAAAAAGGTTAAATGGACTAATACGCCATATTCAGTAATTTGAATACGCCGTATTGATGATAGAGTCGAATACGCTGTATTGGTTTAGAAAAAATTTATATGCCGTATCTAAGAAGATGAATACGCCGTATTGAGTATTTAACTCGGAATGTTACAGCATGCTGTAATAATGCACACAAACACACACTATGTAAAATATACAACGCAGGAAATTAAACACACAAACAAGCACACAAATATGCAATTTAAACTAAACTAAAACACTAATAAATAAGAATTAAACAACTTTACTCCCTGGCATCGGCGCCAAAAACATGATGTGTCGTTGTGAGTATGTATTTTATGTATCAAGTTTTACTATTTATTTTATGCCGACTATACCTAAAAACAACACTTTAACGGGCAGTGTACCTGGTCAAGATGTAGCTTCGTTGGTAAGTAGGGTGTAGATCACTAAGAGCAAGAGCGTTAATATCTAATTTATCAGTATTTTAGTTAAATTAATCTAATTTATGCAAACCTAAGTGTAACCTAAACTAATGATAAGGGGGGTTTCAGCCTGAGAGACTGGCACGAGTTTGGGTTATCTAAACTAATGTTTTGAAGACAAGTAAAGCAATAAACACACACAAGAAGATAAACAAGCGATAGAGAAGCGTCAAGTACTAATATAAAGAAAACATATCAACCAAGAATAATTCAATAAAACACAGGTTTGTTTATTAGTGCAATGATAGTCTTATCTCGAAGTGGCATATCATTCGTAAGACTTAGGCGGGACTTCATCCTAAGACCTAGATACGAACAATCCTGTAACAATTAACATATCCGCATAAAGCATCCTTTTGTTAATTATAATTTATCTTAGGTGAATAATAATGGGATTTTATTAAACCCTAGCCCATTGGGACTTTACCCACTTACTTGCAGATATGGAGAGCTATCCCGGACTCTTAGCCTACGCCCACACAACACCGAAGTTGCAGCGCATTAAATATGTAGGACTAGACCCAGTTGAATTATATGTCGCATACAAAAGCACGTAAACAAGTATAAATTGATAAACATAATTAACAATCAACGATAAATTAAGACAATCGAGATAAACAAACCAAACATTAAATCTTCATAAACATGGCTGATACCTAAAGGTATCAGCCGATAGTCATTGTAAAAATACACACGGTTTGATATATGAACGATTAAAATAAAGAAACCTTAATTGAACGCGTATTTGTTTGTGCAAAGATTACAAGAGTTTCCTATGATCTTGAGGCTCTTTTCTGACCTTCTTTGCTCTTCTATTCGTTTGGTAGTTGACTTGGTGGTTTAGGGCTTCACTTGCATACCTAAAGCTGAATTTAAGGTCTTGTATTTATAGATTCTAGAAACGAGTGGATACGCCGTATTGAATGCAGTGAATACGGCGTATAAGGAAATTCCTTGGAGTAAGGACCAAGTTCATCATTAATTGCATTAATTGCAGGATCATTGACTGTTGACTGTATTAAATGCAATATCTTTGATTGTTGACTAGTGAATACGGCGTATTAAATGTCCAGGATACGGCGTATTGGGTCTTGATCCTTGGTGGTTTATTTGTGAAGTGCAGGCACGGATACGCCATATCTTCCTTGATGGATACGGCGTATTGATGTAAAACCAGTTGGTCCTTCTTCGTTGACCAAAGTATTATATATGACGTATCGTTGATGTGGATACATAGTATTCTTCAAAGTTAGGCAATGGTCTTTTAGTTCGTCAAGTCTTGGATACGGCGTATGCTTCTAGAATGATACGTCGTATATGATGTCAGAATCAGTAGACTTTCTTGAACTCTTCGTTTATGTTCCAAAATGCGCGCCTTTTATATAAACATCACAAAGTACTCCATAATTACTACAAATAATAAATATAAGCAATTAAGTACCATTTCTTGCAATAATTATATAAAATAGGTAATTTATACAGGATAAATGATGCTATAAAATAGACGTTATTTGATGTCATCAAAGACAAATCCACTCGGATTGACATTATAACTAGCCCAAAATTATCCCCACTAAATTGTGAAGTATATTCTAGCCTTTGATGCTTATCTTTTGCATATTTTTATGAGAGTGCCGGTAATTTGGTAGCTCTAGAACTTATGCTTGATTATTATTTACTAGATTGTAGTGAGGTTAATTTATAGACAATTTTGTATGATAAGAGGTAATATAAATCCCCATGTAATCCTGCTATCTGTAGCACTCACTTTTAGTGCTAAAATCTCCCAAGTATACTACACTCAATGTGCTTAATATATTTAAGTTATGTGCCAGCCTTAGTTATCATATTGTTATCATTTGGTAAAAAAAATCAAAGAAAAGTGAAAGTTGTTATAAGGCTCTGGTTTGGCACATGATATTATTATAAATCCCGTACTCACCCACATCATATTTCATGTTTTGCCTCTTTGAGATTTTGTCTAGGTGCTCACGCCGTAACGGTCATGTTTATGTGTCTTGTACAAGCATATGGTAGCTATCTAGTTTATGTCTGCGAGGATTGAGTAATCTCACAAATACAAACCCTATATGAGTGACTTGTGTGAATAAATAAATATATCCCTTTTGCGAGGTGCTTTGTTATATGTCTATGCCTGAAACGTTTATTAAACCAGATAAACACTTGTTATAAATATAAAATTGATTCTTTTTCAAGTCACGATAAATGATTCTTGTTCACTCGCTTTGATTGCTTTAAGGCAAGCAATAGCTAAGTGTGGAGGGATTTGATAATGGCTTAATTATACATGTTTTAGGCGGCGTTATTGTATATATTATTATCATTTCTCGTAAACTTTTGATACCTAATAGCATGAAATATGTGCAGGTTCACTTGAAAATGAATTCGAGCATAAATGTACAAGATACAAGTGTTTACGTCTTATGGAAGACAAGTTAAAAGATAATAAAGAATAAATGTTGGGACTTAAAAGACTTCATGGATTCTTAGAAGTTACTGCT
The DNA here is from genome assembly GCA_026074375.1 of Tanacetum coccineum. Lineage (NCBI taxonomy): Eukaryota > Viridiplantae > Streptophyta > Magnoliopsida > Asterales > Asteraceae > Tanacetum > Tanacetum coccineum. The sequence continues at coordinate 53,456 of BQNB010032007.1, forward strand.
ACTCAGGTACATAATGGAAATTATGCTAAGTGGTTAGTACTGGTAGTATAATGTCA